>SOPF01028504.1:173307-205693 GCA_012979155.1 Hypericum perforatum
TCTTTCTGGTAACAGATGTTTTTCAAGTTTCATATTTAGTGACATGAAATGTACTAAACGATTGAATTTGGAAACCTCTGTTCATAGAAAAATTTAACAAAACAAAAATGGTTTAATTTGACTCAGTTGAAAGCCGGCTTGATGAGACGTTAGATACAGGCTAATCCGTCCACGAAGAAGTGTTTGCATCTGCGCTTTTGAAATGCCGCGAGATTATATATATTTGCATGGAACTTATGTTGGTGTCTTGTTGGCGTCTTTTGAAAAAAAGGAAAGGCATTTGGTTTTTTAATCAAATGATGTATATCACATTTGAACTCAAAAGACACAAATTTGGTAAACAATTTGTAGGTGACCTTTTTACATGACCATTGGAAATTTTCCTTATTCATGATCATTGAGAACCTATAAATAGGCTTGCTTCCCTCACTTGTAAATCATTCCAACAACTCATTGCATAAGCATTCATTAGCAATAGTTATCTTTCTCTCTTCCTCTCTCTTAGTCCAAAAATTCCGGGTATATAAGGGTTCGTCCGAAAGTTTTGAGAATCGTATGCAACAATCTTGGAAACGCCCGAATAGTTGTTGTATCTTGGGAACGATGCCGTGGTTCGTACTGCACTAAAATATACAATCTCGTCTTACGGAGAAAGTGTTCAATACTTACCTCGACTATAGTTCGATTCTAATCAAGTACACACCTTCCGACGACCAACAACTTACATTTAGGAGAAGATATTATTATCATGAAACTGTAACTATCTATTAACGGAACTTAGCTTTTGGAATTAACCCATAAAATAAAAGAAGACGTCGTTGTCTCGTTGACACTGCAACCTTTGAGCCATTTTTCTATGTTCATTATGCCTCTGTTGGATTAGGTGCAATTGCAACGTCCTACGCTTTAGCTTCCTTGCTGCTAGCCTCCTTGCGGCGAGCTTAATCAAAGATGTAATTAAAAAAAAGCAATTAGAAAGAAAAAATAAATTAGATGAATAAAAAGAAATTAGATATAGAATACGAAAAGAATTTCAAATTTTGATTGAGAGGCTATTTCTACCATTTATCAAAGAAAGAAAGAAGCCTTTTTTATCTTATCTCATTCTATTTAATTTTCCATTTAACGACATAGCAAAATTACAAAACAAACTAATTAATCTAAATTCGAGCCAAATAGAATTTAAATAACATAAAAGTACTAAATTAATTACGAAGTACAAGTTTTTATGACATAATTATTACGTGCTTGTCAGTTGTCCCTACAACCAAATAAAATATACAAGACAACCTCATTACAATCTCATCCCATCACCCCCACTAAAATTGTGTGCTTATCCCTACAACTAAAAGAATTTGGAAGACAATATACTAGAACTTAAAACAGATAAGCTGATTACTGAAACATCTCTACTCAAATCAATTAATTAACCACATGAAGAAAATGATTAAATACTTGTTGAAAAATTTGGTCATATTTGAAAATTTTACTAATTTGAATTAATTAATCTAATAATTTGATAATATTGGACGATTAAAAGAATGTAAAGCCCCGGAAAACTACAAAATACTCATTAAAATCGATTACAAAGCCTTCACAAACTTTTTTGAGAATTTTAAGTTTAATAGGGGTTAAACTAAATGAAAGCAAAGTATATAGACCCTGACCCAAAAGAAAGTAAGCTAGATGGCGTTACAATTCGGTGTGGTGATTTTAGTTAACGAGACCTCTAAGATTGAGTCTCGGTGGTTGGGTTGTTCCCTTCTTCTTTTTGCCGAATGATTTCGAATTTCCCCTAAGCTACTCTTGTGTCTTCCGAATTTCCCCTCTAAGCTACTCTTGTGTCTTCCGAATTTCCCCTCTAATTTTGTTGGGCTCCGTTTTGTCCAATTTATAATTGTGTCTCAATTTGGTTTTTTAATGAATTAGCTTATTTTTCAGTATAAATTTTAATGAATTAGCTTATAATAATCGACGTAGGAGGATTTTTAATAAATTATGATTTCCTAGTTGAAGTTTGTGAGGGGTCATTCAAGTTTGGTTATTTAGGGATGGCAAAAAGATCAAGGCCCTCTGGATCAGACCCTTACTCTATCCAGTGGATCTTAGGATCCATGGATCATGGATAGGGTATGGATTTATTTATGTAGATTTTAATAGGGTCTGGGTCTGGATTGGATCGATTTAAACCCACGTCCAGACCCTACCCATAGACCCATTTGTTAGACCCTACCCATATATCCATTGGTTAGATCCTACTTAGACCCTAGTTAGTTTATTATGAAAATAATTATAATACATATATAAGTTAACTAAAAAAATTCAAACACCTAATTAGACAAACCTAAATAAGACTATCTCGTGAGGAGCAAGAAGAAACTCAAGAGTTCAGTGAGCAAATCTGAATTAGATCATTACTTAGAAGAGTTTGTTTTACCTAGAGCGGAGAACTTTGACATATTAAATTGGTGGCAAAATAATAGGCTCAAATACCCCACATTGCAAATCATTGCTCGAGATGTGCTATGTATTTCTGTGTCCAGTGTTGCCTCGTAGTCTGCTTTTAGCACGGGAGGTAAGGTGGTATGCGCTCATCGTAATCATTTGACTCCGGGACTTTGGAAGCTTTAATGTGTTTGCAAAATTGGTTGTGTGAGACCATGAAAAAAGATAATTCGATAATGATATATTTTATCAAGTTTGTGATTCAAAATAATGTGCTTAAGTTTAATATCTTATTTTATTCTACAGATTCAGTAGAATGTGCAAATAGTGTAGAATATGCTTCGTTTATTGATGATGTCGACAGTGCAGTTTCAAGTATATATAATATTAAATTTTTTATTATTAAAATATCAAATTTTAAATAAATAATTAAGTAATTAAATTTTATATTCAGATGCAGAAAAAATTGAGAAGAATTAAATTACATGAGAAAGAAGGGAGCAAGAAGAACAAAGACTTATTCAAAAGTCACCTGGAAAATCAGCAAGAAATTATTTTGTTTTTGAATTTTATATTTTAATACTTATAAATTTATTGATAATTTGTGAACCATATTTATTTAGTTGGTTGAAATGCTACTATTTTATTTAAATTTAGTTTGATACTATTTTTTTACTATATAAACTTTATTTTTTTCTTATTTTTATATGGATCATATTAAAATTTTTAAAAAATATGGTATAAAATAGCGGGTCTATGGATAGGGCATGGACCTTTGATTAGACCCTAGGGTTTGGGTTCGAATCTTTCTAAAAGATATCCATAGGGTCGTGGGTAGGGTATAGATCCAATTAAAAAAATTAGGATATGTGTTGGATACTATCAATACCCTACCCTATCCTACCCATTGTCATCCCTATGGTTATTTCTTTGGGGAGTAAATTCATGGTGAACATCAAGAGCGAGGTCTGCGTTGAATCTGTGAAGAACAAGCTACAAAAAATTGATGGTAATGCTTTGTTTTCTGTTGTGTTGCGATTTCCTACGAGCGAAAAATCTTGGGCTATTTTCTTTTTCATTGAAATTGACTGCGAGTTTCTTTAATTTGCACTTGGGGATGAATAATTAGAAGCAAAGAATGTGGAAGTTAACTGTTCACTCCAAACAACTTTGGATTCTGAAGTCGTAGATTCGAGTGCCTTGCTAAACAGAGTTCTCCTGACATCGCAGTTACTATTGCATCTCTGATGGTTTTTTTTTAAAGGAACAGACCAATATATAAAGGATGGTAATCAAAATACAATAAGTTCGAGACCACCCGAGGGGTACATAAAGTCCAATTACAGTCAAGGGAATCAAGACGGCACAACTTATTCAAACAGTCTGATACACAGTTGTTTGATGGGGGGGTGAATCTCAAAACACAAAGAGGATTCGACAACAAATTAGCTCTAAGGGAAGCAACACAGTGTTCTAAATGCCAGTCACAAACAGAGTTCGGGTCAAGGAGAAGCATAGATGCAATCTTGCAGTCCGTCTCAATGACAGTTTTCTTGCCCACAAAATGCATAGCGATATCATCTAAAGCTAACTTGATTGCGAAAAGTTCAGCTTCAAGAAGGGAGTTCATCACTAAGCGAGCCGATCTGCCTCCAACAATGAGGCCAAGGGAGTTACGCGCAACTGTGACCATCCCTGTCGGAGAGGAGCTCTCCCACCAAGACGCATCATAATTGAACTTCGTTTCATCCGCGTTAGGAACAGACCACGAAGCTTGCTGGATCAAAAGAGAAGCACCGACTTCAGTACGAGGATCATGTGCGTGCAAAAAATCAAGGCAGGAATTATAGGCAATCTGGGCAGTAGTAAGAGGATTCGGTAGTGAACCTTCATAAACGAGCTTGTTGCGCGCTTTCCAGATGTGCCAAATAAGATACATAGCAAGAGGGACCAGTTGTTTGGTGTTAGCGTTATTCAACAAAGTAAGAGTATCCGCTAGCCAATGACCGAAAGAAGAGAAAGAGTGCTGATGAAAATTATGGGTAAAATGACAAGTAAACCAAGATGCACGCGCATGATTACACTCAAACATCATATGGCAAACAGATTTAGACTCATTAGAACAAAGAAGACAAGAAGAAGAGCGAGAGAGACGCCTCCTATGAAGGCTGTTGGCGACGGGAAGGCAGTCTTTTGCCGCTCTCCAAATGAAGTGTTTCATCCGAGGATGAACTTCAAGCTTCCATATTCGTTTCCAAAATTTCGGGGTCGAAAGGAGGACCACTAGAACTGGCATGCGTTCTAATATTCTGGATAGGATTTTGGTTTTTAAGGATGAAGTAGCCTTTACTAACAGAATAGGAGCCAGAAGTATTATGTCACCAAAGAACTTTGGAAGGAGAATCAATGCGTCCAATGTGAACTTTAGAGATAGCAAGTAAGTCTTGCTCCGAGAAAAGGTTATGCAAGATCACCCAATTCCAGCATTGGGTGAAGTCGCAGATCAAGTCGCTTACACGATTAATAGTAACATGAGGTGGCTTTTGAGATAAAACACGACCATTCGGGATTGATGGGAGCCACGGATCAATTCAAATGTTCGTGTTTTGGCCATTACCAATGTGCAATATCAGGCCCGGAGAAAGAGCATTACGGCCTTCAAGGATGTTGGCCCACATCCAAGAGGGTCTACCACCTTTAGTGGCATTAATAAAATTTGCATTGTGGTAATAAAGGCCTTTGAGAATCCGAGAGCAAAGCGAAGAAGGGTTAGAAACCAGTTTTCAGACCTGTTTTGACAATATGGCTAGGTTAAACTCACGCATATCCTTAAATCATAAGCCACCACTGGCTTTGGAAGCCGATAGCTATTGCCAATTAATCCAGTGAGTTTTACGAGTGTCGGGGTCCTCGACCACCAGAAATTGGCGAGTAGGCTATTCAGTTTTGAACAGAAGGTGACAGGGAAAAGGAGCACTTGCATGGCAAAACATGGGATGGAAGAGAGGACTGATTTGATCAGCACCTCACGCCCAGGCATCGAAAGCAGTTTCTGTTTCCAACTAAGGAATTTTTTTCATCATGCGATCGAGGATAAATTTAAGCGCTTCAGCTTTCGAGCGACCCCAATAGGACGGGAGACCCAAGTATTTATCATTGGGGTCCATAATTTTCATACCCAACAGATGGTTTGTTTCAGGAATATAGTTTTGCAACTGTTGGCTATTCTATTTTATTTTTTAAGTATAAATTTATATTATTAATAACATTAAGATAAAAGTTGAACTTTTTTCCCAAAATCCTAATGTAGCAAAATATTTCGAGAAGAAGTCATATTAGGGAAAATTTACTGCCAATAGCACCATAGGTACAAAGTTCATTTCCGCCACCAAGATACATAGTCAGCACCCATCCCAAATTTCCCCAAATAACACCACCCAAGTGTTGTAATTTGGGAAAAAAAATTGATGGGGCGGAAAATTACAGTGGCTGATGGAGCGAACAACAAACGAAATCCAAACACCCTAAACAAGGCCCAGGAAGAAACAATCGGCCCAAAGATCACACCCATCCCAAAAGCAAGAGAAAATTAGCAATTGCTGGGAGCTTCAGGAGTTATAAGTTATAACTCAATGTCGTTGGGATTATTCATGCACGGGTTAGATAAATTATTATAACTCAATAATGGATATATATTGGATCACTACGGACTACGGTGCTTAGTTTTCTTTTGGTGGTATTTTTATTTTCCCACCTAGATACTGTGTATCATTTATTTTGCTTTTAATATGTATTATCTGGTACTTTTACTGTGTTATTTTATCATATTTTTTTTAGACAATGATACATCACTTATAAAAAAATTATAATAAATAGTCTACCTAATTATGATAAAATTATCTATTATGATAAAATAGTTTTACAGAACTGTCTTGAGATAAAATAGTTTGGATAAAATGGTCTACCTTGATATGATAAAACGGTTTCATGAGTTATATGAAAAGGTGTACATAGTTATCTTTACCTTCTCGTAGATGCTATTAGTGAGAATATTAAATAATCTTTTCAATTATAATAAATTATAAAATAATTTAATCAATTATAATAAAATTATTTACCAAATGTGTTATAAAAAACGTCCTGAAATTAACGTGTTATAAAAAAACTTCCAGTACCAAAAGGTCCAAAACCCATCGATAGAGAAGGCAACCGTCATCTGAAATCGTTTAAAAAACATAGTTAAATACAAAAACACTATGCGATAGGTGGGCACCTATTTCTGTATCCGATTTCAGTAATTTGTATCTAATTGACATCTTTGGTTCTTTGGGGTAGAGCAGCTGGAAGAACCTGAAGTAAAAGAAAGTGTATCAATTTATTAAAACATATGAGATATATTAATCAAAATATATGAACTAGTACTAATTTATAATTGAAAATTTATCAAATTATTGCCTTAAGATTTTATGTTAGATATGGAAATTTTAATATCAAAGATTTAATCTCATGTCAATTATTGAGCACTATCCCATTTTTCGCTATTTGGTAAAATCAAAATCAATACAATCTTTGATCCGTCAAATTTTATTTGAGAGAGTGTGTTAAAAATTATCTCACATTAGTTAAAAACATGTGTTAAAAATCTACCAACTTTACATTAAAATTTTGGGTTAGATATTAAGATTTTTAACAACATAATTTTGTATTGAAAAATAAAAAGAAAAAGTACACTTAAGTGCCATATAATTTGACAGTTTAAAAAAAATTGTATAATTTTTTTTAAAATTCAGTTTATGTATTTTACTTTCTCAAACATTTTAAGTCTCCAGTTCGAATAGTTGTCTTATCACATGTCCATCTACATAGATACCATATTGCCAAAATAACGTCTTATATGAACATTTTATTTTGTTTAAGTCATTATGATGTGGCATGTAATAAATATATAATAAAATCATAAATTTAATTGAAAAACTAAAATTTTTTTTGAAAGACACTTGATTTGACTGGGATTTTTTATCTTCAAAATATTGATTTTTCTTTGCAATAGTTATGGCATATTTTGGTTCGGTTATTGGTTCGGTTATAATGTAACGAATTTGTTTATTTGTAAGTGTAAAAATTTTATTTAATTAAGATTTGAATTTGATATGAATATGTTAAAATGATATTATAGTTATTTGATTTTGTGGTTAGTGTCGACACAACTCGTATTTTATTGTTCATTGGCCAAGTCAAACTCATAGTAAATTTATTATTGATTAATGAATAAAATTACAACGGATATTATATCGTTTTATAGGTATTGGTGTTTCAGATTTTATTCCTTGCAAAAATATTTAAAAAAAAATTATTTAAAAAAAACTTAAAATCATCTATAATAACGAAGTTTAGGCTCCACTGCCTAAATTTAAATATACACCAAAAAAACTTATTGTAAATTTCAATGCAATAAACATAATTTGAGGCGATACGCTAATATAATCACATTCTTAATTACAATTATGTTGGAATTATAAAATTGTGTACTGAATTCGGAGATTTATCAATATGTTCTTGACTAACTTGCATCAAATCCAATTGGTTATCGAGTCAACGGAACTAACACTTTGTCTTAGAAACTCAACCAATGTTAATGGTCGGTCCAAATCTAAAACATCATTGTAATGGAAAGATTAAAAACCTTAAGATAAATATTGACAATATATTCTTAAGTTAGGCTAGCCCTCAATTCAGATCATAAACCAACATCCGAGCTCACCTACTACGTACACATGGAATCGAACTTTCATCTGACGACTTATCACAGATCGTATCTTGCATGCCAAGCATAAGAATGAACTTAGAAATCGGTTGATGGTAACGGCTGCAGGGTCCGATTTTAACCAGTTTATTATAGATAATTGGGAAACGTCTATAGAATGTCATGAGGTTTCAACGTTTTTGCGATGTAATTCTGTGGACTAGAAATATTGTATCTGGTCCTGAGATTACGCGTTTTTTTGCAAAAGAGACTATGCTGATATTTCGAAGCAAAAAATGTTCCGAACCAAATTGAAAATATTAATTTTGGTTCCTTCGTTTTTATAATTTTTTAAAAAACTACCCATCTCCCCTCCTCCCTCTCCTCCTCCCTCCTCCGCCTCTCTTTCTTTCTCCCCTCTCCTCCCTCCCACCTCTCTCCCCTCTCCTCCCTTCTCTTTCCTCTCTCTCCTCCTCCTCCCTCTTCCTCCCTCCTTCTTCCCCCTCTCCTCCTTCCCGCCTCTCTCCCCTCCTCCCTCCTCCGTCCTCCCTCCTCCGTCCTCATTCCTCTTCTTTGGTTAGCAAAAATTATGAACCAAATTGAAAAAAAAAGTATAAAAACAAAGGAATCAAAATTGATATTTTTAATTTGGTTCGGAGTAATTTTTGCTTCGGAATGTCCCCCGAACCTATTTAAAAAAAAGCGTAACCTGAGGACCAAATGCAACGTTTCCAGACCACATGTGTCCGTTGCAAAAACGTTGAAACCTCAGGATCGTATACAGACTTTTTCTTATATAATTTTTACAAATAAAATTTTACATTACATATAAAATTCAAAATAAATTCAAGATACTATGTCAACATTCAGTAAAAATTAAAAAGATTATCAAATTTTATAATTAATCTTAAATATTTCAAAGTTCTTTTTTGTATTCTAAGTACGTAAATACTTTAACAAAAATAAACTAAGAAAAGCAAGTAAATGATCCATCTTTCAATTTTTTTCTGAGCTCATTTTGCAAGAATATATATGAAAGTTAATTATGAAATAATTTGCATAATAATAACAAAATCAGATCAAAATCCAACCATGGAGGAGTCCAACTACTCCAAGTATGATATGGTCTAAAATAAGCTAAACATCTACAAATATGATATGGGTTTATAAGATTTATATCTTATGATAGGCCAGATTATATTATGAATTCACACTTATACCGTATGATAAACATATCTACTAAAACTGAATCATATTACATTAGTATTTATTCCATTTTTATTCGACGTCCTATATAATCTGATATTAGTAAAACTGAATCATGTGAATCGGTAGATATTAGGAAAAACATCTTGCACAAAGAGATAATTTTATTTCATACCTTAAGTGCAATTTACAGTGGTTTCTTACCTAAGAGTGGAATTCACAAGTCACAACTGGAAATTAAAAAAAAAAAGAGAAGAAAGGGTGGAGAAATTCCCACCAAAAAAAGAGAGTGGGGAAATAAAAATAGATCTCCGCCAAAAACAGAAAGAAAAAAGACAAGAAGGGAAATAAAAGGGTGTGGGGGACAACGACGAAGGTCACACTCAAGCCCACACACAGTGAAAGAGAGAGAGAGAGAGAAGAATAGATCTCATCTCATCTCTTCTCTCCTTCCCTTCCAAGTTCCAATCCACTACACCGACACTCTGACTTCACAACGAGTCATGTTCTGTCCTCCTCCCCAACCAATCCAACGGCTCACGGCCTAACTTCTCTCTATAGACTTGAGATTCAGCTCTAAAATTTTAGTCCCCTGCCTATTCCGAATCTAAATCTCCACACTCTGTCCTTTAATCCCCACTAACAATGGGCGTGGAGGCCCAGGCATGGACTACCACTCGGCGGATGTCCAACCCGAGCCTGTCCACATCGGACAGTCACGAGTTGGACATGCCGTCGACCCCTCCGAGCGAGTCCAGGCCCACAGCCGCAATCCCCGCCCAGATGGGAACCGGGCTGGTGATACTCTCCTGGTACGCCTCCAACATTGGCGTGCTCCTCCTCAACAAGTACCTCCTCAGCATCTACGGTTACAGGTACATACCTAATATAAATAATTCACCCTGTCCGATAATAATAATAAGTCGGTTCAAATGATAAGAGACTTGAATTCGGGTATTACAGGTACCCGATATTCTTAACGATGCTGCACATGGTGGCGTGCAGCACGTACAGCTACATAGCAATCCCGGTGCTGAGGCTGGTCCCACTTCAGCACATCCTCTCACGGCGTCAGCTCGTTAAGATCATAGCCCTCTCCGTTATCTTCTGCTTCTCCGTAGTATGCGGAAACACCTCCCTCCGTTACATTCCCGTCTCGTTCAACCAAGCTGTGGGGGCCACCACCCCCTTCTTCACCGCCATCTTCGCCCTCCTCATCACCTGCCGCCGGGAAACCGCCGGGGTCTACCTCGCGCTCCTCCCCGTCGTTGCCGGGATCGTCCTCGCCAGCAACAGCGAGCCGCTCTTCCATCTCTTCGGGTTTCTCGTCTGCGTGGGGTCCACCGCCGGACGGGCGCTCAAGTCCGTCGTCCAGGGGATCATCCTGACGTCAGACTCCGAGCGTCTCAACTCCATGAACCTCCTCCTCTACATGGCCCCCATGGCGGCGGTCATCCTCCTCCCCGTCACGCTCTACGTCGAGGGGAACGTGCTCGCGGTGACCATCGAGAAGGCCAAAGCCGATCCGTTCATCGTGTTCTTGCTCGTCGCGAACGCGACGGTTGCGTATCTGGTGAACCTGACCAACTTCCTCGTGACGAAGCACACGAGCGCGCTGACGTTGCAGGTGCTCGGGAACGCGAAGGCGGCGGTGGCGGCGGTGGTTTCGGTGCTTATATTTAGGAATCCGGTGACGGTTATGGGGATGACGGGGTTCGCCGTCACCGTTATGGGGGTGGTCCTTTACAGCGAGGCCAAGAAGAGATCCAAAGTTACAGCTCACTGATTGAGGGGCAAAAAAGGAAAATTCTTTCTTGTTCCCCCTTTTTTTTTTTTGCTTTATTGCTTTTATTACAAGTATATCGATTTCTTTTTATTATTGTTTCCTTTGGGTTAATTGGATAATTTACAATTGTTTTTTTGGGGTGGGTCTTAGAGGAAAAGAGAAAAAAGCGTTGGGCAATAATTGTATAGGATGGCTCATTCGGCTGAGGAGAAAGAGGGAAAATAATTAAAGACAAGGTTATTTACCTTCTTTTGAGCTCTCTTTTTTATTTTTGTTATATTAATATCATTTCTCTCCTCTACTTTAATTGGTCTGCCGTAAGCTCTAAAATTGCTTCTTGATTAGGGGAGAATGTATTATTTTCTTGGATATGAAATTGTGTGTTTTCTGCTTTTTGAGAACTTTAACAATTCATTACAAGTTCATTAATTCGATGAAAAGATTTGATACAAGAAACATAAATATTTTCAAATTGTATTCTAATTATCAGATAACTACATTGAATAAATCTTGTTCGATTTGTAATTATCCTGATTTCGTTCGCTCGTTCAGAAAAAATAATCTTTATTTTTCTATTTTATCTTATTTAATTTATATTTTACATTTTAATTTCTACACTTGAAATATGTACATCATTTTTATCATAATAAATTTATTTTTAACTTTCTTGGTTATATATTAACTAAGTCAGACAGATTTAAATAAGATAAACAATTAAATGTGTATAATCATCTTCATATGCTTTTGACTTATCAAATTGATGTTTAAAAATTTTGATTGGATAATTTGTATAAAATTGGAACATATTTGAACTTATTTAGTGTTTTATCATTTCTATACTAAATTAAATTTATTTTAGCTTATTAAAAAGTTATGAGTATTAAAAAATGACTAAATCAACAAATTTATAAGTTTGTGTCACCTCCCGTTTGGTTTTAAAAATATTGCACGTACTAAATACATATTTTAAAGTTTTACATATTTTAATCATTTAACTAAAAATTTACCTATAATTGTTTAATATACATATTTTTTTCTTAAGATATGATCATTATATTTTCCTTTGTAGTCACGGGGTAGCTGGCGGAGTGTAGGCCTATATCTGCGGAATAGGAGCTTGATTCTGCGTTGGACATGGGATCCTGTCTTAACCGTTAATTAAAAGAGGGCATTGGATCTAACCAATCTCTTAAATTTATTTGAAGAGTCGCTGTCAGCTCCAAGTTTTAGGGATTTTTTTTAAGAATTTCACGCACCATTCAGGAAAAAAAATAAAATGAAATGATAGGAAAAAATAGTCATATGCTTTTATGAATTCTCCATTACTTTCAAGGAAATATTGTCTCGGAAAAACAATAAACGGAAAAGTTTAAATTTGATATCCGTGGTTTGAGAAATTTTGCGGGATAATCTTGAGCTTTTAAACGCAACTCATGACTGTGAGGTTGGATGATTATTTTGTGTCATAGTCTCGGGACTCTTTCGAGCCTAAACAATACTCCAAACCTATGTGGCGTGCAGATATAACACACTACATAGGATTATTTTGCCTGAGTATCTTGCCTGGGTATCAAATTACATAGCTTTGAACATATATCTATTGCAATCACAAATTTTCCTTCAATTTTTTTAAATCCCACCTTTTAATAATCCAAAACTCCCCCATCGTAGTAATTTAATTAGATATTTCCAAACTCTCTCAAAAAATCCTCTCTCTCTCAAAAAACCTAGCCGCCAGGTAGATAACCCCAGGTAGAGGGGAAGCTTATACTGGGCTGGCCTCCCCTCTTACTCTTCACCCTTTAATCTTCACCCTTCACGGCGGGCCGGTCCTCGACTACTGCTTCCACGACTCCTTGAGAATCCTGTTCGCCGTTTGTTTTTCTTTTTCTTTCTGTTTGTTTCGTCTCTGTGTCCTGCTTCTTCCGTTGAATAACGGAGTGAGTCTCTCCTTGTGAGAGTTTTCGTCTCCCCTAGTGAGAGTTTATTTTGGTTAATTGTTGTTTTTCCAGTTGTTCTAGTTCTATTTGGATCTCTAATTTTGTTTAGTTCTATGGTATACTGCATGGTCACTAATGAAAAACAACTCTATTTCTGGAAGAGATCTTCGCGAAAGATGGATTATCGCTCCCATCCATGGCAAGATCCAGATTGGAAAGTACCATAGCGAAGGGGTTGAAGTGTAATTATTGTTTTTCCATAGCTGCACTTTGTAGATGTCAGATGGCTTATTATAAATGAATGAAATTTCTTATTCTAAAAAAAAAACTCCCTCATCGTTAGAAAAAAAGAAGAAGCCAAGACTACTCCGACTTAGGCATCAATCACTGTCGGGGATGTCGTCCTCCAGCAATCGTCTCCTGACCTCCGGCATTCAGTGGCAGAGCCACGTGAGAGGAAGTGGGGGCAACGCCCCCACTTAATATTCTTTTTATTTGGTAATTAGTATATTTTTTTAATAGTAATCTATATTCAAATGAAATTAAATATTAAAAAATTTAGAAATTGATCCCACTTCTTAAATTTTCTGGTTCCGCCATTGCGAGCATGAGACATCTTCTTGAAAGTCCACGATGGTCTCAACATCATCGAGTTCATCATCTCATTTGCCAGAACATGGGCCCACATAGTTGTCACGGTGCTCTCTACCGTGGATGGTCACCGACGTCAATCTTCAAAACGACGGCCTCTATTTGCCCCCGAGCGAGCCCCACCGGCTTGTCTCTCTCTCTCTAGCTACTTTATCGTCCTCCCACCCGTCAGATACTCCAGCTCCTTATCGGCCGTCCTCGCCTTCACTAGCGGAGATCTCATCAGTGGCATGGTCTCCTGTTCAATCCTGGATTCTGGCCCCGTCATTGTCGTCATCGCTGACCCTCAAGGGGAAGCTGCTTGTTTGTATTAGATCTGGATTTCTTTTATGGTATAGATCTACTATAAAATTTCAAATTTTGGTTTGAAGTTGTCTACTTTTGGATTCGTGGGTGTGTGTAGGAGTTGGTTTTAGCTGTGTATTTATTGGTTGTGTTCTTGGGTTTTGAGGGTGCTTCTTTTTGCTTGTTCTGTTGCAGGCGAGAAGAGAGGATGGAGAGGGGAGGAAGAAGAAGAATAGAAGATAGGTTTTTTTTGAGAAACTAATAGAAAATAGTGATTGAAAATGATATAAATTCCCATGTCACATGACACTGTACACGTTACGTCACTCTCGAAACGGCAACATTTTTTTTTGGGTAAATTGCCCTCCCGTCCCTCTCCTTTGCTTAAATTACTATTTTTTTCCCTGCTGTTTCAAAAATGATGATTTCGTCCTCCAGATTTGATTTAATAGTACTTTAAGGTCCCTGGTGCCGGAATCGGAAAAAAATTCCGGCGACCGGGGACCTGAAATGACCAAATTGCCCCTCCCTCTTCCTCCATATCGACGTGTAGAACCGGAGAAGGAAGAGAAGTTAGAGAAGAAAGATGTGTGGAGGGAGAGGGAGGGCCAATTTGGTCATTTCAGGTCTCCGGTCGCCGGAGTTTTTTTCCGATTCCGGCACCAGGGACCTTAGAGTGCTATTAAATCAAATGTGGAGGACGAAATCATCATTTTTGAAACAGTAGGGAAAAAATAGTAATTTAAGCAAAGGAGAGGGACTGGAGGGTAATTTACTCTTTTTTTTTTATAAGAACGGACCAGATATATAGAAGACGATTAAGTTACAGCATCTGCTAAAAGTAGATTAGAGAGTTCTAATGGGTGACAGGCCACCCAATTTGGAGCGAGAAGCAAAAGACGGGCCATCCGACAAATCCAATCGGCTACCAAGTTACATTGTCTAGGAATAAAGGAAACTGAACAACAGGGTAAAAGAGATAAAACCAATCTAATTACAAGATGTTCAACATCCCAATCCATCGTAGCAAAAGGATCATTGATGAACAGAGCAGCAAGTTTGCAATCGGTTTCAATGATCGTCTGGATAGAAGCAAAATCCGATTTCACCAAGGCAACATTTTTAGGCTAGGAGTGTTTTTTAGGCTCGGTAGAGTCTCGAGACTACGACGCAAAATAATCAACCAACCTCACTATCATGAGTTGCGTTTTAGAAACTCAGGATCATCACGCAAAAATTTTCAAATCAAAGGTATCAAATTTAAATTCCCAACAATAAATGATGATAAAATTTGCTCTCTGTTTTTTTAGCAGTCTAGTGAGGAGTTACCGGAACACAATTGCTTTTACTCAGTGAGAATTTTAATTTTGATTTTTCGTAATTACGTCTATATATATGTAATGAATAATACCGATACCAAAATAGTGGTTTGCCAGAAGGAAAAAAGTACGTAACATGCATTCAGCTTCAACTTTTGTATATAATTTTTTATAATCAAAGTGAATTATTATCAAATTTGATTTTATGAATAATTTTTTCAATAATTTTTTTTACATAAATAAAACTTGAAACCAGAATTTTCTCAAGTAAATTCAAATATTTATCGCTGAGACCATCTTATATTCCATTCAGCTTATATCCCTTTTGCATATCAAGAAGAAACAAAAAAAAAATCATATTCAAGTCGTAATCGTCTTCTCAAAGTGTATCTTTCATAATCTTTATAATTAATTATTTGTATCAACTAATAAAAAATTATTTCATGTTAATTAGAGATATTGAGACCGTATTTGTATAAAAAATTGTAGAACTTGACAAGAGATGGCTTCATCTAATTCAGGCCAGACTCAAAAATAAATTAGATAATTTATGTGTTCACATTTTCGATATTATTTTTTTGGAAAAATAGAGTTTATTATCCTTGAAAGCTTGAAAATA
The DNA here is from genome assembly GCA_012979155.1 of Hypericum perforatum. NCBI lineage: Eukaryota > Viridiplantae > Streptophyta > Magnoliopsida > Malpighiales > Hypericaceae > Hypericum > Hypericum perforatum. The sequence continues at coordinate 189,302 of SOPF01028504.1, forward strand.
GTAGGACTATTTAGTCGGGATGTTGGTTAGTTAATACGCATATTATGAACAACTATTGATAGTTACTAGAAAGGGATTTAATAGCGTCGAACACAATTAATGATGCTTTCAATTGAAGCGGCGAGCCGATGCATTTTAGGTTTTTTTTTTCCTTCCTGTCGGCTGCCTTTGCTTAGCTTTTAGTTATGGGAAACTTAACACCAAAAAAAAAAAAAAAAAAAAGTTATGGGAAACTTGTCACAAAATTCTTAGTATGAATGAAGTGGACCCCATGCGTAATGGACCAGACAGGTCATAGGTCCACTCGCTTAAATATTTCGTGGGTCGGTTGCAATTTGCAAATCCTCATTGCTCTTGTTTTGGCTTTGACATTTATTGTCCTAGTTGAAGTGCACATGGCACAACAAAATCACGACTTTTACTACGACAATTTGGTTGTCTTTTGTGAAAATTTCAGTCTTTGAATAATAATTTAAAGATAAGATAGTTTTCAGAAACATAAATTATTTACTCAATCTAGATCCGGAATATTTTATTGGCTTGTCCTTCTAAATCATTGTTACTTGTGATTGACCATTAAGATAATCAATTGATCTGTAGTTGGTCCAAGTAGTCCCGTGATGAATCAGCAACAACCAGCATTATTAGTTTGAAATCAGTACGACCAGTGTCATACTAACGAAAGGGTATCGAATAGAGGGTGTACATATAAGGTATTACAAATAATTGCACTCAATTTATAGGTGATACAAGCAATAGCTACAAGCTTGCAAAAGAATCAAATACAAGTAATAGCTTCATTATAAGAGACATGTCAATAAAATATTCAAACACACACACACTAATTAGACGGATTTTTTTTAAAGAATGATTAGACTCATTTCCAAACAAGCTAAAACATAATCATCCCAATAATTCCACCCAAAGCCGCAATCAATCCATAATAGCCTGTCGCCGGACCGGCTATCGCAGCCGATGTCGGACCCTCCGCGGCGGAGGACGGAGATGCAGCGGGTGATTCCAATTTGGGCAGCACGGTGATGGAGAGTTTCATGCTCTTGGATGCACAGTGATCGGCTTTGCCACAAATGTACCATTTGGTGCCTGGCGTTAGGAGGGTAATTGCGTCATTCCCAGTGGTCAACGGCTCAACCCCGGCTGGGCTAATGCACTGCTGGAATGCAGTTTGGTTGACCTTCACAACGTTGTGGAACGCTGGGTTATACTTGAAAACTGCAACAAAAGTTCAATTGCTTCATGTGTTGTTTCAATGTAAATCTCAAATCTTAAGTGAAACAATGAAATAATATACATTCAAGATGTAGATGAAATGATAGAATCACTGAGTTAATTTTTTAGTGAGTAACTCTAAAAATGTACTTATGAAAAATGAAATAAACTAATATTTGTGTTGTGTAGTAATTGATGTTAGATTGAATATGTTGTAGTTTTTAAAATTTCAAAGACTTGCTCTCCTCACATAAAAAGTGAGATATCCATCTAATTAATATATTAACTCTAAATAAATGGCAATATCTTTATGTATTAAACAATAATTAAACATATTTTCGAATAACTTGTCTCTCGGAGTCTAAAATTGTTTATACTCAGACTCCAAAAGTACAATGCGTTACATGAATCGACAAAAGTACATTACTCAATTCATGTCAAGTGTAATATTGATGTAAAAATTAAAAAAAAATATTGTTTGTTTCCCAAGCAAAACATGTTTTTTAATGCACGGACAAAGATTCACATGTTTTTAGATTTATTAATAAACAACAGATGCTGACTTTTTTTCTTCAACATACATAGCCATACATAAAATGTCACCGATAAAAACTATTTGATGTGTTATGGGTGACCTAAACCAAATGTCTAATTATGCAAGGAATTGTAAAAGAAAACATATTATTAACCAGAGAGTTTGAACTTACCAAGTGAATCCCCCACATGGAATGTTTTTCCCTGGGCCCAAGTTTGGTAATCAAAATTGGTAATCCATCCTTTATCATCTCCAACCACAAATTCGGTGGCAAAGATTGAAGGAATCATGATTCCAAATACGGCAACAATAACCACGTAGACCTTAATAGATGCCATTTTTCACAAATTTTGACTAGAAAAAGTTGCAATTGTCCGAATATCTTTTCACTAAGAATTACTCGATATCAATGTGTGCGATTTTTCCTTCCATTGTTTGATCAATTTATAGAGGCTCGTGGATGCTAAATAGCACTCGGATGGCAACATTGTCCGGCTGAAGGCGGCATTCGCCAAATGGGCACTATAGGAAGCTCTTTTGCTATATATTATTAAGAAACCTTTCTTTAATTTCTGTATAGAAAATAGAATACTTTTGGACCCTATTTAAGAAGCAATTTCATCAATAATATCTTTTATGTCTGGTTCTAATAATCTAAAAAAATGTGATGTATGTATACTGTTAGGGCACTAAAATAATATTCTTTTATTCTATCTACTATTTTTTAAAATGAATAAAACTCTCTAAACGAATATTTAATAATATTATAAATATTATAAATTTAACTAGTAATCTCTTTATTAATCCAAAATAGTCTTGTTTTCCGTTTTGTGTGTGCTTGTAGTTAGTGATTATGTAGTAACGCTATGTAGTTGACTTCTTCCGTGGGGCTGTGACTGTCCCTCCAATTCCGTAGACTACCATTTGCCAAGTCGTGGACGGAGAGAATAAGCAATGCAACTATATACTGGCCTATAAACCTCAAAGTGCTTTTGTTTAGATGGATGGGATAGAACAGAAAACAAATTTTTGTTATGTATTATGTTTCGTGCAAAAAAGGATTTGGTCAAAATAAAAAATTGTTAGTCCCATATCTGTTTTCATGATTTTGTCCTATGACAAAAAATTATTTTGATGTTATGTTACTATATTATCCTTACTTTTTATAACTTTTTTCATATTTTTTACTCAATTAAGAAGGATTTATTTTATCGAATATCCATTATGGGAATCACAGCAAAAACAAAGGACCCAAAGCAGCAGTAGCTCAGGGACAAACTGATGCTTGCTTGGCGAAATTCTCCTTTTATTTAGCATCTTAGCTTCTGTTTGATTCTGTCAATGTCCAACTCCATGTACAATCACGGCCCCTATAATCTATTTATTGTAGAAGGGGCGCGTGTGCTTCACCTTAAGTGAGATAAGCCTCTATCTGTTAATACCTAAACTTTTGACTCAGACGAAATGCCTACTTCCGGCATCATGTGTACAAGAAAGGTCGTATGCATCTTCTGAAGTTATCGTATAATCTCTTCATCAGGAAGGCTGGCATTCAGTGGAGGAGGGTCAACGAAATAAGACCCACCGACACATTCAACCGATCCCGAAGCTCCTACAGGACAATTGAATCTGGTTGGTTATAAGGGATTGGAAAGAGAATTTAGTAATAGCCGTAGTTCATCCAAAATACCTCAGGTTTATATGATTGCCAACTTCTTTCATACACCCATCACTCCCGCATGGATTCTGCTTTACACTGTAAATAGGCGGTGGCGCGTCTTTTGCAGGACCCGTCATCTACAAGAACAGACGAAATAAAGCCCTTGCATCAAATTGAAGGGAAAGAGATAAATTGCAGAGGTGACTATAAGTGCTTACCTTAGGCCCTGTCTGGAACAGATAAGCTCTGTTTTCTTTTGAGCCCTTACATCATCAGGGAAACAATAAAAATCAGTAAACTAACCCGGAAAACAATCATGATACCATAAAAACTCATTGTAGCGAACCTTGAGTGACACAGAACTTGGCCGGGCAAAAGGCATCTTAGATCCATTGTTCGGCTCGACTTCAGCAGTCAAGCAAAGCTGGCATTCATGAAGGATTAATTGATAGACGACGATAAGAAAATCTTAAGACTCTCGCTGATGTGTAACGAGAACTGGTAGATCACAAACATCAATAAAAGGTGTTATAGTATGGGGTACCTTACTGAGAAGTTCAACTGGAGGATTATGCTGAGCCCTTTTGTCTGTCTGAAATCTGAACTCCTGTCAAAAGAAAACCAAAATACTTCAGAAAAACAAATCTATTAATGATCTGACAGCAAGAAAACGCAACAAAGGCCTCGACGGAATTACCGTTGGCATCATAACGTCAAGCTTGGCATTTTGGAAACCACCAATATCGCCTTTACTCGAGAATACCTGCTTTTTTACCATGTTAGTTGAAAATAGTGGACACCAAACAAGTGAAACCCAAGATGCACCAAAGATTACCAGTTACCTTCCTATTAAAAGGACGAGCTTTAAAAGCAAAGGTGCCACCACATCCCTCCTGTCTCGGAGTCTCTACCATGTTTGGTCTGAGGGAAAGAGTGTGACAATAAGTGCTGTTTTTTATAGTCTCTACAACAAAAGAGATTTTTGAACTAAATCTGAGAGGTAAAAAGCTTTGTAGGTAGCAAACCTCTTTGATTCTCTAATCCCATTTTCAGCTAACGTAAGATTCCCAGGTTTACCCAAATCCTGCCATCACAAGAAGAGAACTGGTTTATCCATGCTTCCATTATAGCATATACATCTTTGCTTATTAACTGTAATGCAGCAGAAGTCTCTAAGGAAGGGCAATGTCACGTTGGAAACCTTGCCAAAAGTACTTTGTAGCGGCACAGATGATGAGTTTGAAGAAGGGTGATGCATTGCCCTCTCTGATGTCTTTAAATGGAATTCCTGTGGGAAAAATTGGCATCGTGATGCCTTGGCAGCAAGTTCCAATAATTATAAGAATCAAAACACGACTTATAACCAGATGTGGAACTTACCTGAAACTCTGGCAACTTTGGAGTGCTTCTTTTAGGAAGAGGCAGTGATGGAGCCTCTAGAATCTGCATGTAAGGACAGTAAATCAAGGTGTTTGAACAAATAAAATTTTCAAATCCACAGGTAAGGAATATAAGCACCCACTTTTCTGTTCAATGGGCGTGCTCTAAATCTCCGTTCAACAACCTCCACGTGATTGCTTTCCGTCGCACTTTTAGGCCTGAAAATAAACTTAACACTTCAAATCATTAAATTAGGGAGAAAAGGATTCTAACTTTCTGTGAACTTTAAACGCTGAAACCTTATTCTTTGTGCCCGATGTGCTGTCTCAAAGTCAGGCCCCCTTGGAACGGTTAACCGCATCTTTGGTAGAACTGAAGTTTTATCGCTGTTCACATCCTACAGGACCATGAAAACGCTTTTAATATTTGTTAATAGATCAAGATACTCAGAAGAAAAAATAGAAGCCAAACGTACTTGCTATGGTTTAACAGATATTGTAAAATGGCCGAGTTTTCTAAGATGGACAATCTTAGATTAAAACATTAACTAAATCACAACCAGCAGCTCCACATTGTTTTGTATGGTGACAAAGTGGATTAAATCAAATAATTCAAGACTGTAAGTTACCCAGGTGTGCAAGTGTTGGCCTTCGAAGTTACTTGTTATTATATTTAATGTCATTAGCATAAAATACTCTGGCACAGAACAACGGATATAATTGCATCAATGATCAAAACTTAACAGTCAAATCTGTCAAGTTTGCGTTGGAACAAGAATGTACAAGCACGTGCTGAAGCTTTGAATGCATACCCTTTTAGGTGCCTTATGGAGAAAATCAGTTTGCGACGTTGCTTCACCGACCTGATATAAGTAACAAGTAAAAGAAAATCAGTTTGCGACTTTGCTTCACCGACTTTGCTTCAAACTTTTAAAGCATGCAAAAAGAAGATGGTAAAGGAGCAAGTGTACCTTAAGCAGGTGACCTCCCTCCAGCTTCTGTCTCTTGGTAGCTTGACCTTCCACCCCAATAGAATTAGAAATGGGTTTCTCTTGTCGGAAAAGAGGGTTTGGATACCTACAGAAGAAAGAAACAAGCACTTGCATTGGCAGCAGAATATATTGACATGAATATATCATGATTATAGAAGCGCTCATGCATCTCTTGTTGGGAAAACATATCGGACACAGCTTCCAAATAGCACACATTTAACAAATTACACTACATGGTCCACTACTTGTTAATTCCTTCCTTGCATATGCATAAGAGCGGATCCATTCACTTTCAAGTTACAGTAAAAAAGGTCATTGAGCCAAGGAAGATGATGAGAATGTTTGATAGTGAAGCTATGCTATGCTGTTCGCTAATTTAGGATCGGAAAGATCATAACCAATTTGAGAACAGAGAATCTATGTGTTTTAATACCCAAAATCGAACCAAATTTCAATGATCACCTCAAAGGGGGTCGATTTTGCTTGGCCAATATACTAGCTGTAGGCTTCATCAAAGTTGAACTCCTACAAGCTTTTGGCTTTATGGTGGACCTCACTTTTGTCTCGGTAGGCAAATGATTAAAGATTGTGTGACCTGCATGCACATAAATAGTATCAGAAGTTGAGATTAATCGTTCCCAGTGTCATTGAAATGGAACAAAGCAAGAGAAAGTACTAATCCATCCTTCCATTCCATCAGAAACCAGAGTATGAAGATAAAATTAAGAACTTATGTCCTCGCCTTTTTGCTTAGGACCATAAATCTTCTACTACTTAACAGAATATTCAATAAAGTAGGTAATAACAAACACCGCCCACCTTCCGCTACTCTTGGTGGTTGACATGGAATTTGTGTATTGTTACTTTGTAAATTTGACAGTATCCTTCTGTACATTCCCTCAGCATCTGAAACAATAAGTTGATCATATCAGCTCCTTGGCCATGTTTAACAGTCACAAAAATTATGAGAGAAGAAATCTTCCCACGTAATGACAAAGGAACGTTTGAAACTCACAATTCAACTGAAACAATTAAGACAATTTCACAAACGGAGTTTACATGTTGGTTCACAGATTTCATATGCACCATAGTTAACAACTCAAACTGACCAAAACAACTCGCAACAGAGAAAAGAAGCTCTTGAGAATTTCCCATCGCTCCATAGACTTATTTAATCTCGAAACAAGTCCAAAACCGAAATCAACAAAGAAAGACTCCTAAATCACGTCACATTTTTCAATTGGCATTGCAGGAAACCCCAACGAACCGAGTTTTAATGTTAATCCGTGAAAAATATGAAGCAACCCGACAACGACGCCCAGATTTTCTTCTTTTGTTTTGCAATTTCTCTTTCTAATCCCCAAAGGAAAGAGTAAAAAAAGTAACGGTCACCTTCTTTATCGATGATAACCTTCCTGGAAGCTGTGGGGCCCGTCGGATCGCCTGGTTCACCACCACCGCCATCGTCGGAGCTACCTTCCTCTAACCGCACCAGCTTCGCCACGAAAGCTGAAAAAACAATAGAAAAATAAACAGTAAATAGCAAATAAAGCCTCAAGAGAACACGAGGAACTATCTCAATAGTAGCTTCGGAGCTCACGTGAGGGAGGGTAACACGGCGCCGTTAGGAACCAGGACTCGGCGACGCGAGCCTCCGGGAGGGACTCCTCGCGCGTGAACTCGAAGAAAGACGGCGCGTCGAACTCGTAGTCGAGGTCCACCTCACGCGCCTCGAACATCAGCTCCTCGTCCACCTCCATCTCCATATCCGTATCCATCTCACCAACCGCTTCCCTCTCTCTCTCTCCCCGCTATAAAACGGCGCAGTTTTGGAGGATGCTCAAATATTTGTTTGGCTCTTTTTTTCTTTTCTTTTGTTTTATATTTTTGTTTTTCTACCTTCTAACGATCCAAAATTTTGAAATTATTTACCGAGAGAACGAGGAAAGTTTAATTAGATATTCACCCGGAAGGACAATTTTAACCCCGGATGGCTCCCGGTGCTTGAGATGCGTGCGGGGGTATTTTCGTCAATTTGGAGGGGCAACGTTCATCGGGTTTCGAGAGGGAGCGGGTATTGGGCGGCGAGAAAAAAGCTGGGTTTCGAGGAGACTAAAATTTCGGCTGGTAGCGGAGTTGCCCCTGGGATTTCGATGTAATTGCGATGTTGCCACTAACGGTTATATTTAAAGCGATTAAGACAGAAGGGAGGGGGACCCGCACGTTGAAATTTTCGAAAAATGGGAGGGAGAAGATGGGGAAAGGACAAAGAAGGTGGAAGCCGAAGGGCGTACAATGGAACGGAGAAGAGGTGCATGCAAATTGAGGTGACACAGTACACAGTTGCAGAAGGAGAGGAACTTTAGTATATGCCAAATATTGAATTACTTTTTTGGACAAATTGTTCTAAGGTCTATGTCCTTTGTTTAAATTTTTATTCTAGTCCTTTACTTTTTTAACGTTGTCCAGAACTGAAAACGTGATATTTCTTTCTCTTCTCAACTCTTTATCTTTTTCACCTTCGTGATCGAACTATCCCGATGAATGTTTTTTTCGAATTTGGAACTCTTGAAACAAATATGTATCTTATCTAATTTGTGTTGTACCATGACCTACCATAAAAAAAAGCTTATGTTAAAACCCCAATCACTAGATGATTATTGTGTAAAACTTTTGTGGAAGCATCCATTAACGAAGCTGTCTGTGATTGGATCACTCAAAACGATTTTTGTTTTCACTTTTCAAATGACGGCGTGTCAAAGTCAAACAGGTTTAGATTATGCCCCTGTTAAAGCAAAAGTTGAAATTAATTCGCACTCCCAAGCTTCTAGCGATACCAGGACTGAAAAAATGAAAGAACAAAGGCAAAAAGAGCACATGCAAATGTACTTTGTGATTACCGATGGGAGTTATTGAGATTAAGATTTATTTAATGTCTTAGTTCAATGTAAAAAATTATAAGAAATATTTCGAAAACAAATTGATAGTGGAAATATTTTTAGATTTATAATGTATTTTTTAATTGGAAATTTAAAATGTTCTTTGTGGTTTTCCGAACAATGGGCGGAATACCATAACAGATTTTTATTACAAGGAGAATCTCCCTTTTCCTTCCAAAATCCCCGAATCTCATAAACGCTTTTGTTCGAAATCGCCTCAGAATTAAATAAAACCATTCTTCTTATGGTCTCCATTTTTGTTTAGAGCATGTTTTTGATTGCTTATGTTTATTTTGTTTTTCATGAGGAGTTAGTCGGTCTGCTATTATGAATTTTTGAAAACTCCAAATTAAGCTGATAAGATATCCGACGAAAAGAATAGAACATTATTTTATTTCATCAATTCATACAGAACAATTGGTCGTAGTACTCGACTTACGACCCGATCAGTGAGATTTTCCCACGCTATTATCCAACGAGTTGTTCGACATTGATATAAGGTACATAAAACAAAATTTCCAGATTCACTCGAACCGCATTCTCCTTTTCGCATCCCTTCCCCACTAACGCTTACAATCCCTATCGAAATTCGAAATCCATATCCAAACCACATTTCCCAATGTTATAGTAGAGAAAGGGGATAACATGAATATTGATTCCTCCATATCTACAGCCATGTAGATGAATTCTGTTCAGGAATAAAAAACAATTCGGGTTTCATTTCTCTCCATTTTAAGCTACAATAATTGATGTTCATTATGCAATTCTATTTTTGGTTGGTAGGCCCCTGGGCAAAACTACTACATGGTATTAAAACGCTTGATTAAGTTACATAAGTTGGTACTTCACTACTTTAATAGTTCTTTAAAAACAAAATCCTCAAGTCTTATTAAATTTTAAAATAAAAATATTCTTATGGAAAATATTACAAGAGAAAGAAGATGAGTTAATATTTCATTATGATTTGGTTTTTAAGAAAAATTTAAAACCTATGTTTCCTAACTATATATGTAGAATTTTTGTCTAGAAAAAACAAACCACATATTACAACTCAACTAAAGAAATTTGGTAGTTCAGTCAGATATTTTGAAAACATAGCGTAGTGATATACAAGTCATCAAAACACAAAGAACACAGGTGAAGTTTTATCTTCTCATTTTTTGGGTTGGATTGGATTTTGAATGATATTTTTTTGAATCGTATGGATAAATTTTTTTAAATTGTATCAAAATAGTCTAATCCGAATTCTAAATCGTATGGAATGATTTTTTTATAGCATCCGATATTGGTCAAAACTGATTTATGGTAATATCTAATTAAAAACTAATGTATGGTAGATAACTTCCATATGGATATTAACTGATTTATGGTAATGTATAATTAAAAACTAATGTATGGTATGTAACTTTCATTTACATCGATACTTAATACCTTTATGGCAATACAATAATAATTCACATTAGGCAAGGGGTCAATTTACTACATTCTCAAAAAGGGTTAATATCCTAATGGCAATACACTCAAAATTTTCAAGAGGACAGTATTTTGAAAAATAATGTGCACGCAATCCTCCGGCTTAGCACCAGCAGTCTGCTCCGGACGATGTAATTCTAAAATCTTAGATCAAGTGACAAAGACTTTGTGACTAACATTCAAAAGACAATTGCTAATATTAGTTACTCGAGATAGCTCACATGTTATAACATAACATTAATTATACCCTACTAATATTTCATTAAATTAGTTTGAGAGAAAAATATGATAAACGGAGTAGAATTTACTTAAATTTGGACCGAAACGTGGGGCAGAAGGATAGTTCGTGCTGGGCGGCAATGGTTGCTTGTTATGCACAAAATGAGTGTGCTGACTTTTTTTTTTTTGACAAGAGTGTGCTGACTTAGCTATTGACATGTACGAGGATATGTGTGACGGTGAAGTTCTACATGGTCCACGAAACTTTGGCTAGGGTGATTTTCCGAATAGTATCTCTCCAATTCTTAAAGTTCGAACTTGCGAATTTCTTAACCCAATCCAAGTCAGCAGTTGTTGCTTATAGACAACCAACCATGACGCACTTCTTTGTCAATTGTCATTTGCTGATACCTTTTAGTTTAAATAATAACAAGTTGACCAAGGTCTGGCAAACATGTATCTTCATCAAGAAATATGATCTTTCCTGATATCATAAGGTAGCCACACAAGTTAACATTTACATTAATTAATTTTGAGCAGCCAGCAAATATTAGAGCTTTTTGCGTTGATTCTCCGCGGCCTTGTAAATTCAAAATGATTATGCAGTTGGACTGAGATTCAGGAGGGTTTCGAATAATGGTGTCTGCGAGGAATTGTAATTGTCCACAATCTAGAGTAAAATGGTTGAATACAAATTACTAGATAAACTAGCTGAGTCGTTCACATAAGTTATAAAGTATTACATTATTATACTCTCTACCATGACACTCCAAATTACATACAAAAGGATAAAACAAAAGATATTAAACATGTTGGTTAGCGGTTTGTGCACCGGTTTCCACAGGTAATTAATACAAATTTTAACTTAGTAGTCTGCAAAAGTCAATAAAACCTTATAAATTGTCTAAAAATTAAATCGGTATGAACTTGTGATTGAATTAGACCACTAAGCCAAACTTTTTTTATTAAAGTCTGTAACCTTTTGGCAAGGTCTATTTTAAAACTTTTAATTGTCAGTTTGGTGGTTCGAACCGAGAGATAACAGGATGTGCAAGTCTTTGCTGGATGGAACGTACAATGTTGAGTCTCTTGAGGTGAGAATCAATTTGTGAAGTCAATACATTTTTACTCAAAAATTAAAATGCCAGTAATTCATTTAAAATTTTAAATTAAAAGATTAAGATATCCAATGACACGGATAGTCTTATATTATTTTATTTTATAATTCTTACAAAATGATATCATATTGTATTCTCTATTCGAGATTCTACTAAATTATTTATCCAACATCAACTGAAAGTTAGACATTTAACGATAGTACATATGCAGAATGTTCCTATGTCAGACTGACGACAGTCTCCTGAAGTATGACCTGGCCATCTTCGAAGGCATTCTGCACCACAGTCCTCTCCAGGAGAGCATTTTCCAAGATTATACTCGCTTTGTTCACATTCATGTCTCGCATCAGCTATGTAGGTGATTTCTGCTCATGAAGAAAACAAAATTAGGAATTCATTTCTCTCCATTTTAAGTTAAAATAATTTTTATGATGTTTATCATGCGAAATATTTATCATGTGATTTTAAAATATTCAATAAGTTTATTTTAAAATGTTCAATAAGTTGTCTAAGTTCACATCCTACTAATTTAATAAAAAATATATCAAAGTATTATCAAGTATTATTAAATCAAACATGAAAAATATTATCAGATGAAGGAGTGAAGCTTTTCATATTTTTATGATTTTTTCAGAAAATTTAAAACCAATTTCTATACTGACTATATTTTGGAATATTTTGTCAGAAAAATTAACCAAATATTGGAGTGTCCACTATAGAAAATTTTGCCACGCAGCTAGATATTTTTAATCATAGTGTGTACTGCACGAATGATCAAAACACTTACTTTCACGTTTAAAAAAAATATCCCTTTAAAATTGTAACAAACTTTTGGGAGGAGATATATAAGGTATATTGACAAATAAATTGTTTATTATTAATAAAAAGTATTACAAGGAAGGCTGTGAAAGTATAAATTTACCCCAAACTACCATAATAACAGCAAGGAGTAACAGCACTGATAGCTTCATTTTGGAGATAGTGCGGATTCTAAGATATGAGTGTATAGCTTAAATAATTCATTTAAATTATCACCAAAAAAATAATTCATTTAAATAGGTGTGTGTTGCAGGTAGTGTCTGTCATTTAGGAGCATTAAGTATTGGTCAAAAGTCACAAAAGTTTCCATTAAAAAAGTATTGGTCAACAGTCAAAAGTCAAAACGGATCAATTGTGATTTCCATAAAAAAATAATATATGGTATGTAAATATCGATACGTAATATGCTTATGGAAACATATTTCATATTTGGTAAGGGGTTAATTATCTTAACGTAACATTATTTTTTGACCTTTTTCTGACCATTTCATAACTTCACATTATTGTCATGAGATATACATTAAATATTTTTAAGAAGCACTTCAATTTTTTCAAAATAACTTTAGTGGACGACCACCATGTAATTCTAAAATATTGGGCGGTGGGAATTTTTTTTTACACACTTGTGAAGTTGAGTTACTTGTCATATAATAACATTAATTTGCATCTCCTCTATATTATCAATGTACTAATTTGAGATAAAATATGATAAATTTGGTGGCATTACGATAATTTTTTGGACCAAGAAGAGATCGACAGTCTACCGATCAAGGCCAATTGTATGTCAGGCCAATAAGTCTATAACATTAGTTCACTTAGCAGATACAGGCAAAAATTGTGCGCGAAACCTCTTTTTTATGTTGCGTGATGAGTTGGTGGCAATTAATACTACACGCATTGGCCGGGGCGTGCGGCCCTGAGCCGACACGTGGCAGCATGCCATTGGGCGTGTCGTGCGCCTCGCTGAAACGCACGGTGTTCCCGCGTGTCAGCGAGGCGCTCCTCACTTCTCCAGCTGAGGCGCGACGTGGCTCGCTCTGATTGGGCCACGTCGTCCAGTCCAATTATTTTTTAAAAAAAATAAAAAATGAAAAAATTCGGAAAAAAATTCTAAAAACTTTTTATTTTTTTGACTTTTTTGTCCAATTAAATTATTTTTATTATTTTTGGTTAATTTTATACAGAATTCAAATAACGAGACTTTTCGGATAAAAAAAATGTGTGTGGTCCAAATTTGATGGAAAAAATTTGTGGTCCAAATTTATTTGAAAATTCTATAAATTGATACAACCTTCTTCATAATTTTTAACACCAAAATATTTTCTCTCCTCTCCTCTCATCTTTCTTAATTAGATTAGGAATATCTAATTTGTATTCTAATTAGATATGGATCCCAATGAAGAAAGTGAGGATTTTGATTGGAACGATATGAGGAATTTTAGTCCAAATAATGATTTTTTAGCCTCTAACCCCAATGTTGACTCCCAAATTAGCCAAAATCTAAGTTAAATTCCTGAGTCAAACCAAGATCCACAGAACCCCCTAAACCCAACCAATCCTCTAGCCCGGCCAAATAATAGGCGAATCCGATCAACTAATTGGCCACATATACCAAATTACCCTCAACCTCAACCAATTTACCCAAATTTTTCGAGAAATTGTTCCCACATGTCAATATACCCACCTGGGTACTTTACAAATTTTTTCCAGAATCTGCCCAATTACCGACCAAATTTTCCTGAAACTCGACCAAGCCTTGTGCAAATTCCACAACCACAGTCATCATCAACTACCGCCAAAAAAGACAAAGTAGTTGTTAAGACGTGGAGTGTAAAAAAAGACATTGTACTAATGTCTACTTATATACATGTTAGTGAAGATGCCATTGTCGGCACAAACCAGAAGGGGCACGACTTTTGGGTGCGCATCAAGCAAATCTACGACCAATGTCGTATAGAAAATCCTAACGACCTCTGCCAAAGAAACTGTGAGCAGATAAAAAGCAGACACAGACGCATAACTCAGGCATGTAGAGGATGGATCGAAGCATAACCCATATATCTCGGCAAAAGCAAAGTGGCCAAGTCGAGTTCGATATAGTGGCGGAAGCACATATAATATATCAACACACCCACAAGAAAAAATCTCATGATTTACATGTATTTCAGGAAGTGATGCGCAAACATCCAAAATGGAATCCTGGCATACAAGAAGATCGATCATTCGGCTTCACCTATTCGACACCGGTAAATGATGTGGAGAGTGGTAGAATCACGAAGAGAACAAGAACCACGGATGAGGAAACTGACACAATTCCGGATAACCCACCTACTCCAGTTAGCAGATCTTCAACAATAGAACGTCCAATTGGCCAAGAAGCAGCCAAGAAAAAATGAAGCGCTAAAGGAAAAGAGAAAGTCAGCCAAGCAATGATGACTTCTCTTTAGAGCTTGATTCACTACGAATTGAGCGGTCAAAAGCAAAGGAAAATGCCAAAGATGTCATAGACGTCTTGAAAACGAATGAGAAAAAAAGAGACCAACGAATGGGGGAGTACATAGAAGCCAAGGAGATAAGCGCTAATGCCAAGATCTCAAACGCTAAGGCCAAAATTCACCAAGCAAATACGACCGTTCTCCAGGCGTTGATTGCTCGAGGAAAAGACCTATCCCCAGACGAAGAAGCGATTAAAAATTATTTAATTTTCTAATTGTATAATAAGGATTAATCAAAATCCTTTATGTAATTTCAATTTCGTTTTTAAATTATAAATTCAGTTTTTAAATATATGTAATCGTTTCCAAGTCCCCATGTAATATATTTCGAATTTAATAAAATTTTCATTTCGCAAAATTTATTGTTTCAATTTTTTTTAGTGTTTTTGAAGTTACGCAAAAAAAATACTCGAGTTTGATACAGTTAGCTGAATTAAATAAAACTGAGCTAACAAAAAAGCTGACGTGGCGCCCAGGACATGACACTATAGTAGTATTTGATTCAGTTCAAAAGCGCAATCTCTTCCTCAATTTGGACCGGGTGAGTTGGATCTCTAAAAGCATAAAAAATTTGGGGCAATAGGAAGAGAGTGCGCTTTTGAACTCCTACAAATACACCTAGAGTTCCACCATAGTACATGTATAATCTATGATCCTTGCTCGATCTCCATTCCTGCCAAATTTGTCGACCCCACTTAAACTTGTTTGAAAGTGTTCCACGTATAATAAAACAAGAGTGATGAACTACTTTATGATATTGAAAATATATAATGTATTTTCTTAAGATTTTGGTTTAAAAATAAATATTCTAATTTGATATCAGAGCAAATTAATCCCCTGCTATTGTTGTGCTCACACGACCCAATTTATCGCGTGTTTGTAAAGTTAAAACCCGTGCAATTTTTGATCGAATGAATCTCGATTGAAAGAACGTGTTGAGAGTGTCCCACATTGATTAAGAAATGAGATAAAAAAAAATTATAAGTGTCGGAAATTTATCAATTTGTTGCCTTAAAATTTTTACGATGGATATGAAAATTCTAAACCAATGTGACCATCTCGGAAGAGAACTTGTAAATGCCTCTGTAAGTGTCTTCCTTTCGCCCTCTTTCTCGGCCAAAAATATATGAATATAAAACAGATTTTTTGCCTCTGCTCTATAATATCTATAGTCGATCATTCTTATACTCTATTTAAGGGTAATTCTCCTAACGACGTATCTTCCATTTTCAATGTTTGAATTTGAGATTTTCTTTAGAAAAAAAAAACATTTCAGTTGCAATTTGGAGCTAACTGCCTCTGGGAACACAGGCGATGTTGCCTTATAGACAACTAAACAGAACGCTCTTCTTTGCGATTTTCTGATTCATTTTAGTTTAAATAAGAACATGTTAACCAGTCTGACAAACATGTATCTTCATCAAGAAATGCGTTCTAACCTGATATCGAAAGGCAGCCACACAAGATAACATCATCTACTCTGATTGATATTAGAGGTTTTTGCGCTGGTTCTCCGCAGCCTTGTAAATTCGG
>SOPF01028504.1:215693-266291 GCA_012979155.1 Hypericum perforatum
AAAAAAAAAAAGGAGAACCCGAATAAATCCTGCCGAAAAAGCACATCAGAAAAAAGGCCACAGAAAGGAAAAAAAGGAAAAGGGATTGAGACTTTACAAAATATCAAGAATTATAATAATAATTAATTTGATTAATTACGTCTAAATGAGTCATTTTATATGATTCGAATAATTATGATAAAATAATTATGATAAGTGCTAAAAAATTGGGACTATCTCAAAATGATTAAATAATTTATTTAATTATAGTTTGAGATTATTTTTACTATTTTTATTTATGATAAAATGGGTTGTCAAAATGATTTGATTCAACCATCGAGAACCGTCCGGGTCTCGAGCCTATATATAGTACACTCAACATCTCAACAACTTGTTAATTATTAATTAGGAACAAATTCCATTTCCATTATACTCCAAAAAGCTACTAGAATTTATAATATATTTTCTCTCGAACTGATTAGATTTAGACAACAGTGCCCCACGTCACCGCCTTTAAACCCACAGGGCAACATCGACATTTCACCAACACAACCACTCTCACCTTCGTACCCTTCCTCCGCCACACTCCATACACACACACAACCCTCCCGGCTCCCCCCATACCGGAATCTCCACGTGGCCGTCCAATTTCGGATCCTGCCTCCTATAATTCCATCGCTACCCCTCCAAACCAGAACCTGGAATTCCGGCTGAAACCGGGGCATATTGGTAATTTAGAATTTTAAACCGACTTGGGAAATGGACCAGGAAGAAGAAATGGAGGATTTATAAATTCCACAATTATACCCTTCAAAAAAAAAACAAAATCATTTACCCTCTCCCGATCTCTTCTTCTCCGGCGAGACCGACCGACCGATCTCCTCCGCGGTACGGTAACGAGATGCTTCCCAAGGAAAAATTAATAGAGAAAATTATTGATTTTTTCTGTTGTTTTATTGCCTCCTTTTTTTACAGGTTTTATTTATTGTTTGTCTGGAGATGGGTTCCGAGAAGAACGACGGGACGAGCTTTGCTCCGGCGGAGCGTCCGCTATGTGCGAACGGGTGCGGGTTCTTCGGGACGCCCTCGGACATGAACCTTTGCTCCAAGTGCTACCGCGACCTCCGCGCCAAGGAGGAGAACGAGGTCTCGGCCAAGTACGCCATGGAGAAAACCCTAATCAAGAGCCAGGGCCAGGCTGATCGCATCGGTGTGGACGAGAAGGTCGTGATAGAGGCGGCGTCTGTGGACGCTGCAGTGGAGGAGCCGGCTGGGGAGGTTAAAGTATCGAATCGGTGCTTCAGCTGCAGGAAGAAGGTCGGTTTGACGGGGTTTAAGTGCAAGTGCGGGGATATGTTCTGTGGGACGCATCGGTACGCGGAGAAGCACGATTGTCAGTTTGATTTCAAGGGTATTGCTCGTGAGGCTATCGCCAAGGCGAACCCAATGGTTAAAGCTGACAAGGTTGATAGGTTCTGATTCGGTTTTTTTTATTTCAGCTGTGGTTTAGGTTTGATTTTTAGGTGCTTGGTTTTAGTTGGGTTGGTTGAAGTGCAAGCAATGGTTGTGTTATGTGTTGACGGGCGGAGGATCCGTTCAGGGATGGAAAGGTGCGGAGGGAGAGAGGAAGGACGGGGCGTGTGTTGGATTGATGTTTGAGATAATGAAGGAAGGTTGATTCCATAATAAAAGTGGATCACTGTATTGATATTTGCAGTTCTGCCTTTGTTATTTATCCATCTACTGCCTTGACGATACATATTTCTTTTGTTTCTCTGTGTTCCAAGATGCTAATGAGGTGTTAATGCCCCACAGTTGGACGTGGCTTATGTTTGATGTATTTGTTTTATTGGGCGGGTACTAATACAGCGGTATTTACCAAAGATAGATGAAGGAGCATCCATGCTGGTGTCGACAGTCGAGTAGGCATATTCTGTTCCCATATGGCATACGCATGCTGCTGCGTTTGTCTATAGGTATGACATTGCTACGCTGTTGAGATGCGCTCCTTGGGGGAGCTAGAAAAAGGGTTAGGATCTGATGTTGACCAATATGGGCCATGCCGCATATGCATGAACTGACTTTGCATTAGTAATTCCAATGCCATAGTAACATACTTGTTAAGACTCGTAGGTATTATGTGAATCTTGAATGTTGTCTGTTTCACCGCAGTTATCCTGTTCTGCACTTTTTGACTACGTCTGCTCTTGCACTTTGATGCTTTCATTCCAACCTTACAAGTCACTAGTCAGATCTGTTTTCTTTCTCATCATTCCTACCATTCCCCACAATCTGGCCTTGTACCAAATATGTTGAGTTGAATCAGTTGATTAGTTTACTATGTGGATCTTTAATTTCTGAATGGTTCTTAGGACCCGTGTCTATGTCTTCAATCCACTCCAGTCAGTCGGGGGCTTCATGCTTGGAATCACTACTATACTGTTGTTTTTTACGAGGGTGATGTTCAATAATTGTCTGGGGAATTATAGTTGACTGCCTGTTGTGTTGAGGATTTTCCTTGTCTCTCCCTCCTTAGAAAAGAAGAAGAGAGTTCTGGTTCTAGGTCTGATTGATCCTGATGAATCAGTTGAACATAGAAGTTTGTAAGATGCCTATTAGGTAGTTGTACATTGGAAACTGATGGCATGAGTTTCTTATCAATGCTTTCAAATGCCTGTCGTTACATCAAACCATCGTGTCGCAAACTGCAACTTCGTGTATAAATATGATCGATAAGCTAAAGGTACAAGGATATCATGAGCACGATAAGACAATAGGCTTGTGTGAGTGTTATAGTTGGAGTTTGTTGTTGGATGGATACCTTTTACCTTTGACGAGTTAATGAATGGTAAAGAGATGCATATTATTCGCTTATGATCCTAACACCTCTATGTCCCTCCACAGCAGCGAGCCTACGATTCATTTTCCCACATCCACCTTGATGTTTATCTTGGTGGTCTTGGACCACATTGACTTTTTTGATGTATTCAGGATTCGTTTGTGCGTTGCTTGGGGCCCCCGGAGACAATAGGTGAGCATTCTCCATATGGAAATCTTAATTTTCTTTGTGCTCGAGTGTTCCATATGTTGTTCCTTGAGGGAAGGTTGGTCTCTTGTCTTCTGGGGTTCAAAAACTTCCATGGGGATGACATGATTCAACTACTAGTTAGTGTTCAAGTATTTCTGGTATTGGGACTGTAAAAAATAGAAGAGATCTACTTCCTACCATTCTCTGCACCTAAGCTGCCTTTTGTACGTCTTTTGTTTCCACTCGTTCATTCACCACTTTAGGCATCTAAAAGAAATGTGACTGAAAAGACTGGAGTCGAACAAACGACTTACTCGGTTGGTGGATATTACAGGGCTTTTCTTGTCTAAAGGGTTGTTCAATTCAATTTTACAAACTTGACAAACTAATCAATATTAGGATTAAGCGGACTGTTGATTTTAAACATTCGGACAAAGCCATCTTTTAATCTATGATAAGATTCTATATAATTTTAGTATTGTTACAATACCCACACTTTCCCTTGTCTCCTCTCCTCTCCTCTCCTCTCCTCTCCTCCCTCAAGACCGAACCATCCGCCTCTTTCCTCTCTCCTTCCTTGAGCCCACCTTCCGACTTCTTCGTCGCAAGCCTAGAACAGTTCCCCCACTTCTAGTAGCCCATCGAAATCAATGAGTAGGACAAGTTCTTGGTTGGGCAGTAGGGGTTGGTGGGTGAGGCAAAATACAACAATGTGCATGCACATTTTATGTTCAGTCCAAATAGATAATTGTTTGATGATCACTCGTCTACATTAATACCACAACTCGTAAATATATCACAATTGATAGCATATGTGTCATAAACGACGTCACAACACCAGTTGGAGGATCCAAATATACGGGAGGTGCTCAATCGGAGCTCTTAAAAATTGGTGGGGAAGGGCGAAGAATCAGAAAATAAGTGGTTGGCCACTTGACTGAATTGAAGGAAAAGCAATGCTGTCGTTTTTCGTGGACCTCCTTGACTAGTCATAATCAATCTGACCAATGCAAAAGAGGAAAAGAATGCCTACCTAATAAAATCCTGCAAAAAGATGCAGCGACGCACATACCATCCACGTTATTGGACTGAGAAGAAGAAAAAAAACGTGCAAATGTTGTTTTTTTACTTTATAAGTAAGGAATATTTCATTGTCCTAATTCTATTAGATGGGTTCTGATTTTCATAAAATAAGTTTATTTAAACTGAAGCTAGTTTATTTTACTTGTACTGTAGTCGAATGTCTTCATTTATACTATAAATTTATTTTTATCAAAATTAAGTTGCCAAAATACTTTCCTTTCTCTCTCAATTGAGAGTTTCGATGGATATTTGCCTTCAAAATATATCACCATCTCAGACGCCGCTAAAAATTATTATGTTATTAGTACAAAAACCATCTTCCAAAAATCCGATGAAAAAATAAGGTCACCATTTGTTAGTGGGATAATAAGGTCCATCTCTCAATCAATATGGTCCCTGCGACATCTTGCTTTAATCTTCTTTTTTTCATTTTTGAAAGGACGTCTTTCTTAACCTAGACTAGGCTTTTGCAACATCTTTTAAATCGGAACACCATTTTATTTCCCTTCAATGACCGATTATTTCTACTAGGAAGGAGTCAATCTCTATTCTTTTTCTTAAAAAAAAGTTGGTCTAGAATATTTACATCAAAGAGTCGTGATTGTAGTACAACTTGCTAGCATCGCATATTCCACATTCAAAGTATCTATGCGCTTGTTCATTTTGGTTAGATCATAAAATTTTATATTTGAATTAACTATAAGACAACAACATGTGAAATTATGTTAAAGTGTTTTTAGTCTGACATCAAAACGTTATAAATATCTAAGAAGTTTAACTTCAAATTCTCGTTTGTGTCATGGCAATATCATCAATAATCTAATATTAAGAGTTAGGTCAATAGTCCATTATAGTTTAGATTACCAACTATTTGACACTAACTAACAGCCTAATTCAATTTAAAGTTGGATGAGTATTGAGAATAAAACATTGTTAAGTGGAAAAGTGGTGAATTTTTTTATAAGTACGAAAAATTCACGTATTCATTATTTTATAATTTTGGGTTGAATATGAAAAAATTTCACATGCTCATTTTTTTCTTGCATGACTAGCATTTTTTTCAAGTTGGTGAAATCAAAGCATGTATAAACTTCAACATTATGTGTTTTGCTTGACAGGACATATATGGCGTTGGTTAATAAAAAAAGGGTAGGCTAGCTTATAAGTGCCCATCATAATAAGATTTTAAACTATATGTGATAATTTCTAACACATTATCACATTTGCTTGATCTCATGTTTATTTTATGTTTGTATAATTTCATTTTTCGCAAATTGGTGAAATAAAAACTCATGCAATATTGAAAAAATGTGTTGAGAATATAGCATTGCGTAATGCAATGGAAATGAACTGGTTTATAAATTGACACGTTTAAAATATGATAAGTAACTCAAATTATACTTGAGTAAAACTAAACAACGTATCAGTAATTAATGATAGATGATGATAGTTGCTGCAGCTCTCTCGTTTATGCGTAAAGTAAACGTGAATGTGATAAGTTAAAACTCATGGTCCAAGACAGATTTGTTTGACGAAGAATTGAGAAAGAGATGGAACAGAAAAACGAAATTTACTTTTATCGTTTGGGAAGCAATCTAAATTTTTTTGTTTTCTTTAAAGGTATAATTTTTTACTTTTACGGCCTTCCTTGTTATTTTATATATTTACAAAAAACAATTTGTTTTTCAATATGTGTAATATTTCTCCTTCAAAAAATTTGTTAAAATTTTAAAAGGATTTTTTTCCTAATACCGTTTTAGCATATTAAAATGCGAAGGTTAACATGTTTTGATCAATCGTGCACCATTGTATTATAACTTAAAATATCTTATTGTGTGATCAAAATTTGTCAGTTGACACTTTCATTTTTAGTTAATTTATTGCGCAGAATACCCTTAAATGATAGCAAGGATAAAAATTGGTTTAAATTTTTCAGAAAAAAATAACATTAAAATGGAAAACACCACTTCTTTCTCTTATAAAGTTTTTCATGTTTAATTTGATGATACTTGAGACTTTTTTGTCAAAAAATTATTAAACTTGTAGGGTGTCAATTTATGCAACTTGATATATTTTAAGAGACGTACTAATTTTGCGCCGTGGGATTAATAACCAAACATAGAATTGCATAATAAACATCATTAATAGGAAAATTATTGTTTAACTTAAATGGAGAAAAATGAAACCTAATTTTATTTTCTTCATGAGCAAAATCAAACTACATGAGAGTTATTTCGTGGATATGACTACAACAACGACCGTAAGACGAAGCACCCTGGTGAGTGTGTGACGTTTTCGTTCTTGGCGCGTGTATAGCACGTACTAATGATCAAATTTGCACGTACTAATTTGATGTAAATGGGCAAACCATTGAATATGACTCGCAAATCATTGAAAATAACTGGGGTAAACCATTGAATATCATCGTGTCAACCATTGAATAATCTGCGCAAACTAAAAAAAATTGTCGGAGTTTGGACACCGGCGCGGCTGTGAGGATGTCGAGGTGGGTGGAGCTCTGGAGCGATGCCATGGTAGATCGACGAATGAGAAGCTCGTCGGAATCATTGCCGGAATCATCGTCAGAATCGTCCTTCTCCTGTAAGGTAGGTCTCCAGGTAACGGGTCTCCGGTGCGACGAGTCTCTAGTGCGGTGGGTCTCATTCTTCTTTCTTCTTCTTCTTCTTTCTCCTTCTTTCTTCTTCTTCCTTCTCCTTCCTCGTAATCCCCCCTCTCGGACCTAGCGAGAAGGTAGACAGGAAAGATATGTAACGGCTATTTTAAATATTACATGAATTAGTTATTGGCGCAATTTCATAAAATTAGTATCGAAGATAACTACTATATAATTTAGATGTGTTATATTTTTTTCATCCTATTAGATTAGTGTTTAATTATGTAGGAGTCTTGTAGTTTTTTCACACTTGGTGTAACAAACTTTTGAGTAAAAAACGTGTTTATAAGAATCAAAGAAATATTAATTCTTTTTTTGGCCACTAGATCTTGTGATTCTTATTCTCTATTATAATATATGGGGCATAATAAAATGAATAAATTGATAAAATTATCCAAGAGAAATTATTTAATAATAATAAATGAAATAGATTATTTTATTATCCATGACTATTAAAGGTTGATCATTCTATTATAACTGAATGAATCATATGAATTAAATTATTCCATTATACATAAATATTTTATTTTACCATAATTTATCAAACTATTACATAATATTTATAAAATCATTAAATTGTCTAAGATAGTCCTGGGCTACTTAAAACTTTTCATTACTGATTCCAGTCAAACGTTGATATATTGTATATATTTAACGACACATCAAATTGATAAGACCACCAACTATGAGGAGGACGCATGGCTTTTCCAATCCACGTGGATCAATGAGATTTAAGGGATGTTAGCATCGTGCTCACACGCGTGCCAACTGCGCATTCAGTGCCACTACGCTAACTTCATCGCTTGTATCGCGTCCTGATTGGACCACGTGATATTTTTTACTATTCAATTTTT
Organism: Hypericum perforatum; assembly: GCA_012979155.1. Taxonomy (NCBI): domain Eukaryota; kingdom Viridiplantae; phylum Streptophyta; class Magnoliopsida; order Malpighiales; family Hypericaceae; genus Hypericum; species Hypericum perforatum. The sequence continues at coordinate 223,312 of SOPF01028504.1, forward strand.
TTGAAAAAAATATTTTCAAATATTTTTTAAGTTGTTTGTATCATTTTGCATTATTCTATTAGAGTATTGTTTGTATCATTTTGCATTATTCTATTAGAGTAACTCTTTATTGTTATTAATACTTTTATAGATTTTTTTTGTATCCAATAATTATTATTTTTGTACCATTTTGTATTTCGCAGAGTAATTCTTTTTGTTAGTACAAAACTAATTTTAAATTTAATATAATTAATTGTATTAAAAAAATAAAATCAAGAGCAGTAAAAAATAATGTAGTGATAATATGATTATAATAAAAAGTTAAACGCACGAGGGAATCTGAGAGACCGTAGAAGTAGCACGGTAGTAGATGATATAATAGAATTAGTATTTAGTAGTGAATTGAATTAGCACCCCACTCATTTACAAGCAAGGAAGCCGAAAAAGGCACAATACAAACCCGTTTCCCACCCATTATTCTTCTTCCCCACCGGTTTTATCTCACACGACCCTCGCTCCTTTCCCACTCTCCTTACTTCAAACTAAAGTCTCTCTCTCTCTCTCTCTGCTTTCCCTTTTCAGTCCACTCCACCACCTCGCCCCACCCACCCGAAAATGGCCTCGGCGGGGGTCTCTAATTACCGAAATGCCACCCACACCAGCCTCGCCAAGTCCTCCACCGCCTCCTCCAACCACCCCAAACACTCCCTCAAGCCCAAACCCTCCTCCTCCTCCTCCTCCCTCCGCAAGAGCGCCCCCGCCTCCGTCTCCTCCAGGGACGACGCAGCGGGTTAGTTTCCTCATTTCGCGCTCTCCCCAACGGAAAGTTTGAACCTTTGATTATCCTTCTTTATCTTTTTTTTAAAAATAAAATTCTCTTCCTTATTTTTGGAAATTGCTTTTTTTTTTTTGTAGTGGTGGGAAGAGTGAGGGTGGCCGTGAGGCTAAGGCCGGCGACCGCGGAGGAGAACGCCGCCGATGCTGACTTCGCCGACTGTGTCGAGCTTCAGCCCGAGGTGGGTTCTTAGCTCCCTGTCCCTTTTTTTAGTGTTTGTAATTAAGTGGAAGGTAATAATTGAGACAATGTGAGTTGGGTTTTTTTTTGATGCAACAGCTGAAGAGGTTGAAGCTAAGGAAGAACAACTGGGAAGTGGATACCTACGAATTCGACGAGATCCTCACCGAATTCGCCTCCCAGAAACGCGTCTACGAGGTCGTTGCCAAGCCTGTTGTAGAGGTGGGCTTACCCCCTTTTCTAAAGAGGGAAGACTGTTTTTCTTTTGTTATTGAATGAATTGGGTGCTAATTTTGGTGGGTTGACCGTTGATGGGGTATTTTGAGCTTGTTCTACTTGAGCTTTTTGGAATTTGTTGAACGTAATTTGTCTATCTTATAGCCTGTTGCTGGATCAGTCTATGTATCTGACTATCTGTAATTACCTTTCATTGTAATTCCTTGTGCAGAGTGTTCTGGATGGATATAATGGCACAGTAATGGCATATGGGCAGACTGGCACCGGTAAAACGTATACTCTTGGACGCCTTGGTGAGGAAGATACGGCTTATCGAGGAATTATGGTCCGCGCAATGGAGGACATACTGGCTGATATATCCTTGGATACCGATTCTGTCTCGGTCTCATATCTGCAGGTATTTACTACGGAGAATTTGCTTTGCATTTTCTTGATGAATTTAATAGGTTATTTCCTCCATAATTCATCAGTCAAACCGACAATTGGATCGATTTTATTTCGCCTCAAAGCATTTTTTTAGTCTACAATCTTACTATACAATTGTCTACAGCTATATATGGAGACCATACAGGATCTTCTTGATCCTAGCAATGATAACATCTCTATCGTGGAAGACCATAAAACGGGAGATGTTTCTTTACCTGGAGCTACTGTGGTTGAAATCAGAGATCAACAGAGTTTTATCGAACTTCTGCGATTAGGAGAAGCAAATCGCTTTGCTGCAAATACAAGATTGAACACTGAATCTTCCCGCAGTCATGCTATACTGATGGTAAAATTTTGACCTCTATCATCTTTTTTATTCCTCCATTTAGAATACTTTCAGTCGTCGTCTGCGATTATGCTACCTCGGATCTAGTGGCAGTCTTTAACTGCAATTGATACAAAATGCTATAGGTGCAATTGAAAAGGTCTATTAAAGGGAGAGATTCTACTTTCTCTGGTGATAATGGAGAGAGCTCCCACATGTTTAAAAATCTGAAGCCGTCAATTGTTCGGAAGAGCAAGCTAGTTGTTGTAGATCTTGCTGGTTCTGAGCGTATCCACAAGTCAGGTGTGTATCAACCGACTATACTTGTGAAATTTTCCCTTCGGTACCATCATCGTAAGACTACCGTACTTTGATCTCAGAGAAATGTTTTGCATGTAAGTTTTGCGGTGCTTTCTTGTCCTTTTTCTTGACTGGAATCCGTTATCTTAATTTTTCAAGGTTAATTTTAAGTATCAAGTGCAAAATAACTTGAAATGTCGGCCCAACTGTAGAAAGATATTTTTCCATCTTTCTCCTGAAAACTGGACCACAATTTCTTTTGAGAACTTTGGTTGGGCCCAATAACTTGTGCTTCTGTTGGAGAGATGCTAGGCTTGTAAGTCTTCAACCAATCTGACCACTTGAAGAAATTGTGAAGAAACTTGAAAATGTTGGGAGTTCTAAGGTAGCATCTTATGAAGGGGGTGATCCGCAAACCTTGTAGCTCAACGTATTGATACTTATAATATTTCCCCATTTACTACACGATTGTGCAGGAAGTGAAGGACATACACTTGAAGAAGCCAAATCCATCAATCTCTCTTTGAGTGCACTAGGAAAGTGCATAAATGCCCTCGCAGAAAATAGTTCACACATCCCAGTTCGTGATTCCAAGCTTACGAGGTTACTACGAGATTCTTTTGGAGGTAACTTTGTTGTGTGTTTTTCACCCAAAGTTGTATCCATAATATGCGTTGTAGGATTAATTTTTAATGAATGGAAAGAATGATGATGCTAAAATATGCTTAGCAGTTAGTTATACATTTACATGTACGTAATTAACCTAGATTGTAGGCCATGTAATTGTCTGTCGTTTGCTTCACTGTGAAAATTAAGTTGAGTTTAACAAAAAAAATTGCTTCTTCTGCTTGTGCAATTAAGTTTCCTATTTTCTCAGTTAAAGGTATCACCTAATGGATATCTTAAATATCTCACTGAAGCATATTTTGAAATTACTTTGGCCATCCTTAATCCTTTTACTTGTTCCACTATATTTTGGTTGACTAACAACTCGACCTGTATGCAGGTACTGCAAGAACTTCATTGGTTATTACTATTGGTCCATCCCATCGTCATCGAGGAGAGACAGCTAGTACTATAATGTTTGGGCAGAGGGTGAGCACTAGTTCAACTAACCACTATTCGGGATGTGGTTGTGACATGGCCTGAAAACAGTCAACTTGACCTGTTTCATACACACACAACAGCAAATAATTTATTTGATTCTTAAAGTTCCTTTTCCAGTCATTGCTGTGTAGTCAAAGTATCAGTTTGGGTCCCTTTTCAGAGTGGTCAATAGTTATCAGCTTCACCCTTCTTTTCGTAATTCTTAATTCCCCCTTTTACATTACCTATGGCAGGCTATGAAGGTTGAGAATATGTTGAAGCTAAAAGAAGAATTTGATTACAAAAGCTTGTCTAGAAAGCTAGAAATACAACTGGAAAAACTTATTGCGGAGCAAGAGAGACAGCAGAAAGCCTCTGAGATTGAAATTGAAAAGATTGCCACAGAAGCTCAGATTCGGATTGCTGAGGCTGAAAGAAATTACGTGGATGCATTGGAGGTAATATTTTTCAATCTTCGAGGATAAATTGATTGCAGAAGGGTTATCTTGGTTTGATAAGAGATGGCAAACAGCTACAGAGCTAGTCTTAATTCACACAACTTAATTTCTATTTTTTATGACACAACTTAGTTTTGCTTAGCTCTGGCTTTGTTCTCTGTAATTGTGTGCATAAAAACAAAAGGTTTTGTTTCGGTTTCCTTGTAGAAGGAACGACTGAAACATCAACAGGACTATACAGAATCAATAAAGAAGCTGGAAGAGAAATGGACGGTGAACCAGCAAAAGAATGTTAGTCATAGAACCTTGGGAGTAAAAAATTCTGACATGGCATCTAATGTGGAGGTAATCTGGCTTGACATCTTATTTCAATTCCGTATGTTGCTTGGGAAATTATGGATGCAAGAAAGGTACACTTATGTAAAAGACATAAAGATGATAAAGGGCAAGTTGTTTCCTCTTTTTATTGTATATTAGGATTTTGAGTCTTTCTGGGAAAGTATGGGATGAAAATGAACAGAAAGGATTTGTCCTCCTGATCTTATGATCTAAAGCATATATAATCCTATGAAGACTTCAAAATGGGAAGGGCAGTTAGGCTTCTAAACGACTAGAAGTGAGTCTTTTCAGCCTCAAAATGTGCCAGCTACCTAGAAACTGGGTCAGAATCTCAAAGTTATATTACGTTTTGCACATAGGTGTCTTCTGCAGGGGAAGTTTCTGAATTGAAGAAGCTCCTTCAGAAAGAAATTCTTCTTAGGAAGGCTGTTGAAGAGGAATGCAATAATCTTAAGAGCCAGCTTGCTCAATTGAAGAGATCTGAGGTGCTTGATGGCTCTTCTTGTTTCATTTTTCTCATCTACATATATCACTTCTGTTTTTTAATACAAAAGTATATACATATATACCAGGCATTTGGGAATTCTGAGATTCTGAAGCTACGGAAGAGGCTGGAAGATGAGGCACATCTCAAAGAAAAACTTGAGGGTGAAATTGCCACATTGCGAAGTCAGTTGATGCAACTGAGTGTGGAGGCTGAGGAGGTCTGTTTAATTCATTTTTTAATGAATGCTTGGTATTGTCTTTGTTCTTGTTCCTATGTAGAAGTGGTGACCTTAATCCAGGCAGTGCTTAGAAATTATCCATGTTGTCAGTTAGTGAAGGTTTTATGAAAGGGTGCTCATTTAAAGCACAGATATTCTACTAAGTTGTTGTCAGTTCCAAGATAATTGTTGCCTTATGCCCCTAAATGGATGAGATGCAAAGGCTGTGCCAACAAGAAACACAATTTAGTCTGATTCCTTTTCTTTTCCATATTGTTTCTTTCAGAGAAGAAGAAGACTTGACAACGGTGCTGAGACTGTTCTTGGTAATATGGAGTCTCTCATGTCTCCTGCTAGGCCACCACAACCTGGTGAATCTGAAGATGGTGAGAAGACATCAGTGGCTAAACTCTTTGAACAAGGTAGCTGTTGATTAGCATTGTTACCCAGTTTATGCAGGATTATTTGATTCAACCTTTTCTTTTAGAGGATGTTTCCACTTACAATGCTGTTTAATGGCTGATCCATTTTGTTGCTTCGCAGTGGGGCTCCAAAAGATTTTGTCGTTGCTTGAGGCAGATGATGCTGATGTGCGAATTCATGCTGTAAAAGTTGTTGCAAATTTGGCAGCTGAAGGTCTTCTCTTTGCTTCCAGAAGATTTGTTGCTTAGCATATACATAGGCTCATTGGACTCTTCAGAAAGGGTCCATTATTTCTCATTAGGGAATGAATCATTGATGAGAATTCCTTCTGAACTCTCGTAGTTGAGATCAGATGAATCACACTGGTTTGCTTGCCAACTCCTACTCCATAGGGGTCCATTATTTCTCGTTAGTTTGTTGTTGTTAAAACTTAATTAGGTTCGTTGGCTTTCTTCATTCTCTTATTTAATGAAAGGTTTCTCTTGACAGAAGCAAATCAAGAGAAGATTGTGGAAGCCGGGGGTCTGACTAATTTGTTGATGCTGCTTAGAAGCTCGGAAGATGAGACCATACATAGAGTTGCAGCTGGAGCAATTGCAAATCTCGCCATGAATGGTAACTTTTGTATCTATCAGTTCTGCATATATGTATCCATTTTAACCATGTAGATACCTTTTAGTTGCATAGAGATCCTTCTTGGTCAGATCCTTCTAGGTGCGGATTTTCCTGACTCTTCTACTTGTCAATCTGTCTAATCAGAGACCAACCAAGAACTGATAATGACTCAAGGGGGCATACGTCTGCTATCGACTGTAGCGGCCAGGGCTGAAGATCCTCAAACACTGCGAATGGTTGCTGGAGCCATTGCTAATCTTTGTGGAAATGGTATAAATCTGATCTTATTTATCTTCAATTGTCAGAATCTTTTGTAGTTTCCCCCTCTAGTTTGTTGGAAATGTTATCAAATGAGACATCCTTGCTTGCTGGCCAAGTTAGTTTAGACAGGGATGCCTAGTGTCTGAGCTTTAATAGCATCTTTTGGTTAACGGGCACGTCTAAAGGCTTGGTTATGCACCTTTCAAAAAAGAGTCCTGGTTATGCTGCAGTGACAAAATCATTACAAGTAAAAGATTGATCAATTTTCCTGTGTATGAAAATTATTTTCTGCAATAGTAGGATGATCAATATGGAAATTCGATCCTAATGCATCCAATGTTTTATGCTCCAAGAATCTATCTAGTGAAGGGTGCATTAAAATGCCTTCTATATTTGTACTCTGGGTTGGTAACATATTTAGCTGCTATGATGAACGGAAAGCTCTTCTGCTTGTGATTCCTATTGGAGAGTTAACATCTTTGCGTTTCTGAGGGTAATGGTGGGGTGACTCGTAGGTTCTCAGATCATCCTTGATATATGATCGATGGTCATATCTCGACTTACGTAATGGAGTTGCTATTCTGTTGTGTAGATAAGTTGCAGACAAGGCTAAGAGGTGAGGGTGGAATTAAGGCTTTGCTAGGAATGGTTAGATGCAGGCACCCTGATGTTCTTGCTCAAGTAGCTCGTGGCATTGCAAATTTTGCTAAATGCGAATCAAGAGCCTCAACTCAAGGTGATTTCTAGAATTTTTTAAGCCCAATTTCATGTGTATCTGTCATTTTAGTCACCTAATTACAGTTTCTGTATGCATCGCTATTAAGCGAGAAGTTAACACAAACACCTGACTGTTGAGTGCCGAATTCATCCATTCCATTTTTTGTACTCCGGTTCCACATAAAGCAATAACTCGAGTTGCTGAATGAACTTTGCAGGAACTAAGACTGGCAGGTCCCTCCTAATTGATGATGGGGCATTACCATGGATCGTGCAGAATGCAAATAGTGAAGCTTCATCGATCAGGCGCCACATAGAGCTTGCACTCTGTCACTTAGCTCAACACGGTAGGTTTTCCTCTTCCTTTTTAGACCTTCCAAAGATGATGTCTTCCATTCCGAACATACATCCCTGCTCAATGCTTCCTTGTGACCCTTTTATCTACAAAAATGCAGAAGTCAATGCCAAGGACATAATCAGCGGAGGCGCACTATGGGAACTCGTTCGGATCTCAAGGGATTGTTCACGAGAAGACATCCGAATACTCGCACATAAAACACTGACATCCATTCCTACTTTTAAAGCTGAATTAAGGCGGTTGCGAGTGGACTGCTGATCGATCTGCTGATCGGATTCTCTTAACATGTGCATGCAAGATCCATGGATCTATATTGCTTCCATTCCTTGTCCACGCTTATGTTTGTATAGAATCCTCAAGGGTACTGCTTTAGGCGACTCTGTGTACATAGTCAAATTCTTGTGCATATCAAGACACGAGGGCTTTAATCAATCTACTCCGTAGGGCCCAGTTTTGCTTTTAGTGATGCTTCATTTTGGGTTTCAGACAGTTGCTAGAATAATTTCATTTGAACTTAATTGGGATGTTATAATTTAGCCAAAAGTATCGGATTCGAACATGGGATATATTTACATACGAACCCGACAGAACTCCAAGGCCTGTTGCAACTTTTTTTTCCTGACAAAGAAGGCCAACCACATTATACTATTGCGACTAATTTCAATGTTCTCTCCAAATATATAAGCTAAAAGAAGCTAGCTTTGTGGGGTTGGTTTTGTTAAAAATGATATTACTTGTTTATTAGAAATTTAGATAGGAATATCGAGAGCATCTAGCGCCAACAACGGGTAGGCATGGAGCCAATCCTTCGGCATTAGGACAAGTTTATGTTGTCGATAGTCTATTTGCTACTCGATTTTGTAATCTCGATATGAGATTGATCTTATAAAAGAGTAAATTGACTAAACACTAACATGTTATTTGTATCTTTTTAAATTTTATAATTGTTTTATACTGCTAGATAACAAATTTTTAAATGAGTAACTGTCCGAATCAGCTAAGTATGACTTCATAGAATGATACTCGTCTTATATCCCGCAGTTGTGGCAGTTCCTATAAAACAAAGAGTCTAATCAAGAGGCATCGCAATTGTATAAGGAGGAGAAAATTTCAAATAACACTCACTGAGAGAAGCTTTTGCTTCCGACTTTGAATTATTTTCAGAATCATTTCATATACGAAGTTCAAAGTTTCCTTCCTCGATTTACCCAAAATCGAAGATAGACCAATTTACTTATCGTTCAGTTTCATTTGCGTCATACCAAGAATATCATAGATTTATTCCTTCTCTTCAGAAGACTCCTATATTGCAAAGAAATTACTCGAATTTCGGAAATTAGTCACTTGCCCCGTAACACAAGTGAAATTAACAAGGAGAGGCATCACAGCAGACTAACTTATTCAATTTCTTTTGGGAAATTTATAATTTTTAAAGTTGAATATTATATAATTATATCATATGTGGGGTTGGTAGACAACTATAAGCAACATGGGAAATAAAAGCAATTGTTTGTTTGTTTAATACAGAATAAAATACTAGAATAAAAAAGTTGCCTTGCATAACGGTTAAGGAACCAAAATTTTCCCTAATCTTCGAGAGTTGACTAACAACAAGAATTAAAAGAACAAGCCGGGGAACCTCCAAAATAGAGCGGAGAAAATGAATAGGTTGACTAATGACAGTTAGGTATAGTTGTTAAAAGGAATTAGATTCTCTTTAAAAAATTGAAATTTTGTGTTCTCGAATTGAGTGAAAAATATTGTAGAAAAATTACTTCTAAAATATGATACAATTTTATAATATTCGACTTTGAAAATTATAAATTATCCAAAAGAAATTGAAAAAGTTATATATAGTTGTACATTTGACGCAGCTTAGCTAATTTTTTTATACTAGTTATCTCATACAAATACTTACTAAATTGAATAATTCATATTTTTTTGAAATTAATAAAATTTCTCAACAAATATTTAATAATAATCTTATTTCAAAAACTAAAATTTTAGATTACAGAGATCTTACCTTATACTTAATACTTTTGGCATAAAACTCCAAAAGTGTTTTTTTTTTAGTTTTTAGGAACAAAAGCAAAACTAACAATGGAAAGAGACAAGATGGCGAGTGTAATGATCTCAATGATGAGAACCTGACCATGTTTTTTTGCCAGCTTTAGCTGCCCAGTCCCCCTGATTCCTCGCTTTTAAATCCAACCCAGAAGAGAGACAGAGAGAGTTATAATGCCTTGATATGGAAATGAGGTTAAATTTGCCTCGAAAAGGAGCTACTTCTGATAAATGCACGTGTAAACCATTTACCCAAATATCTTCGTGTCTCCCTATCCAAACCCTAGACCATTCACTTCCTATCTCTAAAGAAGATAGGGGAAACTGGGAAAGAACGAATAGGTGGAAACCGACAACTGGATGAATCAGATGACAAGATACTGCCTTATGTTTGACGGGTATTAGACGTTTTAATTACAGACTATTTTAGTTTAAGTAACTCTAATCATATGTTTTTTAATAAAGAAAAGTATTCACCAAAACTAATGTTTTTTCAATGACCATGTTTTCAACTCTGAATTTTGCTTAAATAAATACAAGTGTTATACCAATTTGACCGAATTCTGGTGATATTGGATGTCTTAAATTTGAATTCTAATGATATTTCTTTGCACTACAATTCCATAAGAATATTTTTGGTTAAGAAAATGAACACCTGCAATGTGCTTTCTTGGACTAAAAAGAGGTATACTAAACAAAAAGTGGAACGGCCGCAGAAGCTCTGAAGCCCATACCTCTTTTGCTGTTTTGGAAGACAGGTCACGTACTCATGTTGTTTGTCGTCGTTCCTGTCTCATAAAACCCTCTTGAGCTGGTCAGTGTTTGCCAGCTTTAGCTGGCCTCCTTTGACCTTATCAGCTGGTCAATTACGACCAACATCAGTGTTTGTATCGAGATGATGGAAACACCATTCTGCACCCTTTGTTGTGATTCATCACTTAATTGGCTGTCTTGTCCGATGGCGTCATATGCATGCATGTCTCACTTTCATTTGCCGGCTAGCTATGACAGACGAATTTGGATGCCCTATTATTTCAGAGGATGAGTTTTTAGATAATATATTTTCACTTGAAAGTTTTGAATTAAACCGCTTGGAAGAATTAGATAATCTTATTTAGTTGAACTTTGGGCAAAGTTACAACTAATTTGCTACTTCAAAGTAAAAGATACGTTTCCACAAAAAAAAAGAGTAAAAGATACGTTTCTCAAAAAAGAATACATAGAAGATCAATATGGTTGGATTAGCTAAAAGTGAGTTTGGATCGTGATAGTAGCCATCAACGAACATAAATTTGTTTTTCTAATGAAATTTGATCAATATGTTTCTCGTTTGTCACAAACAACAAAAAGCGACTCATTCAGCTATCCAATGTGTTTACTGCACTTGGGGAATAATCCGGATGTTTCATTTTGCTAAGTCAGAGTAGCCAAATAACATATGACCTAACAACATAAAGTATAGTATAAGTTGATAAAAAATTAGGATTCATTCCAAAAAATATAAGTAATTGTAACAAATTACCTTAAAAAAATTGTTGCTAGGAAGCACATACATACATACACATACATACATTTATGAATTTTTATCACTAGACATTGTTCTACTGTATTTGTCTGACAAAACCTCTCAACCAAATTTTATTATTAAGACAAATAATCATACCTTGTTTTTCATTGTATTCTGTTGAAAATATATTAGCGCAAATTATCCTCAGGTCCCTGGTCTTTACATTATTTTCCTATTGGGTCCCTCCTTTGTCATAAATGAGTATTAAGTCCCTGTTTTATTCAAAAATATTTGTCTCGGGTCCCCACCGACCAAATTGAACTTTTTTTTATTTTTTGTCATGTGAAATGACTATTTTACCCTTCACAAAATGACAAATTTTATCATATTTTTGTCGTTTTGTGAAGGGTAAAATAGTAATTTCACATGACAAAAAACTAAAAAAAAAGTTTGATTTGGTCGGTGGGGACCCGAGACAAACATTTTTGAATAAAACAGGGACAGATTAATCATTTATGTAACAGAAAGGACCTAATAGGAGATTTCGGTAAAGACCAGGGACCTCAGGGTAATTTGCCCAATATATTATGAGTAAAGATCCACTATGTTGATTTTTCCATGTATCTTCCACAATCCATCGACGTAATCAGTAGCAGATAACAAAATAATTTTAACAGATGATATACTAGAGGGATATGGCATATTCTATAGCTTGGACCAAAGTACTATTACCAAGACAAGAGAAAGTAAATTAACCAAAACAATATTTTGTGTGCAGCTTCATTTATGCCAATAACATACTAACGCACCTATGCACAAATAAGCTGCAGGAAGGGCACAAATTCATGTTTTTTAAGGACTAGTCCAAGCTGTTAGATTCTTCTTGATTGGGATATGAAATTACAAACTTAATTAACGAGAAATTAACGAACTCTGAGTTGATCTTATTTCTAGAAACTTAAATTCTCTTAAGGAGCTCTTAAATTCAAACGTTAAGAGTATAAAATTATAGGGCATTGAAAGAGTAAAACCTAAATAAGACCGGATAGACAAAACAACATAAAATCATGAGAAAAATATCATGATGTGAGCCCCAACCAATGTTAACAAAAACCCTCAATCCGAATCACCAGTCGCATAAAAACCTAATTAAAGAACCATCATCGTCAAATGCGGAAATTTAAACAATTAACAACTAATCCCATAGTCGCTATAACAGAATTCGTCAAGGGTGAGAAGAAAAGCTCAACAACCCAATTCATCATCATCATCATCATAATTCTCTAGCTACAGTCTCTAAGCGATCATCATAGAAGAGGCAACAACAACTTTATAACCTGATCAAACCTAAATGGAGAGGAAATTAAATTAAACAGACCAACTAAAAATTGCACAGGGATTAAGAGTGGAGCGACCCGAAGGAAGGATCAGTAGGGAGGACGACCGGTAGCCCAATAGGCATCAGCTGGCAACTGAATAGAATTGAGAAGATTAGGCGGCAACCCTTGCAAGAGCCCCGGGTTGTTCCCCTCTCCCCCGCCGCCAACCATAAGCTGCTGCTGCTGCCCCGCCCCGCCCGGCGGCGACCCGATCCCGCCTCCGCCTGGACCGCCCTGCATCCCCATCTGAGCGGCCGCCACGTCGTCCTCGTCCAACGGCAGCCTCTCGTATGCAGCATTGCTAAACGAAGCAGCCATGATCACCACCGGCCCCGAGGCGGTAAGAGTTCCCACCACGCTCCCGCCGACGACCTGCCCCTGTCCTCCGGCGAGGTAGATGGTCAGCCCCGTGGCGGCTGGGGGAGCGGGCGGCGGGAGGAAGCTCCCAGAGAGGGAAAGTATCTCGAACCTGCCATGAAGGCTGACGATTGCACCGGGAGAGGCCGGTTGCTTAAGCGTCACGTTAGTGACCGTCCCGGTTCCACTCATAATGCAGACACCTCGCTGCCTCCTCCGAGCGAAGGTAGAGACGCTCTCAACGATGTCACAGCCGTCGGACACCTCCATGAGATGGGTCCGGAGCGCGTTGGCGCTGTCCCTAGTGATGATGATAGGTGGTTTGGGCTTGTTCTTAGACCCCGCGGGTCGGCCTCTCGGACGCCTCGTGATCTCGCCTTCTCCGGACCCCAGAAGCTGGTTCTGGTTCTGGTGTTGGTCGCTGTTGGTGTCGTCCCGCTCGCGTTTGAGGTGGGGAGAGGACTTGTTGCTGCTTCCGCTTTGCTCGTCCTCGGACGTCGGCGGTTGCGGTTGGCTGTTGGTGTTGTGGGGGTGAAACTGCTGCTGCTGCTGTTGATGGTGGTGGAGCTGGAAGTCCCTTGTGTGGAACGGCGGTGGAAGAGAATGGCCATGAGCTGTTATTGGATCCATAGCTTATTTGCCTCTTTAGCTTCTATTTAACTTTGGTTCTTCTAGGTGGCTTTTGATGGGTACACACTAAAAAAGGAGGAGTAAGTAATAAATATATGAGTAATTTGCTGCTTTAACTTGGTTGTAAACTTTGGGAACTAATAAAAATTAGAAGGAGAGACAATATTAGCTAGCCAGTAGGAACCTGATGCTGATCTCCATCAAAGTCTTAGCTCAATTTTTCATCTTCTCCCTCCTGGCTTGATCTCCAGACATGGGTTTTAGTTACTTTGTAGCTAAGAGCAAAATATGGGTTGAGATAACTTGATTGGTGGGAGTTTGGGGGAGAGAGATGGGAGTAATTGGGTGGTTTAGTTGTGGTTTGGGTTTGGATTAGGGTATTGTTATGTAGTGAGAGAGGAGGAGGAGGAGAAGGGAGAGAATAGATGGGAGATGGGTTTGGTATTGGTAAGAAAGAGAGTAAGAGGAAACTATACTCTACTTCTGCGTGCCTATGGGCGGTGGATGGATGGGTCCCCACCTCTCTCCCTCTCCACGTTCCTCGCTTGCTTATATATGGACCCTAAATTTGTAGTGTTAATGTAATTATTTTTTATTACTACCTCCTCACGACAAATAGTTAAGAAAAACAAATATTATTTTAGTACTTTGTAATTTACATACTTTAATTTTAGTGTCTTAATTTTGTTTACTTTGGTAATGAAGGCTGCTTACAATAAAATTTGTGTGAGAATTTTTCATCAGAATTGGTTTGTTTTTCCTTAACTTTTTACGTTAGTACAATATCGTATTTATCTTTCATATGTGGCGGTGACATGTTAAAAAATCTTAATTTAACCATATTCTAAAAATTTACAGATTAAAATTTATCAATCTAATCCTAATCTAAAACATGTATTTAGGGTTTGAAGTATTTTAGATTATGGTTAATATATATATTTTTTTTTACTTCGTCACTTTAGCGCCACTTAGTAGAGAACAATATAACATTTGCATGATACTTGGATCGAAAGGACAAGTGAGACAAATTAAACCTGATTAAAAACTCTCATCATAAGTGTCACTTTAGGAAACCACATCACAAAAATGAAAACTTCTGTCACCAAAACAAACAAAGATAAGTCATATAATATTATTTCAAAATGTGTAAAACTACAAGTATTTTTTCCTCTATTTATCACTGATGTGTTATTAGTTCAAGTATATACCACTGAGTTTCGTCGTAAAAATTGTTAGTGTTATCAATTCTATAAATTATTTACGCTGTCACAAAATCGACTTTACCACATGTAGGATCAGGGTATTTATTTAAGATTCTTGATGAATTTCAATCATGAGATCATAATAAGTTTTTTAATATATCACAAAGTATTAAAGTAAAATTTTCTCTAATTTGTTGGACCTGTAACTAATTCTTCAGAAGACGAGATTGCTCTGTGTATTTTAGTGCATACGGGCTATGGTAATCGTATCTAAGATACAACAACTGTTGGGCATCTCGAAACTTGGGGCGAAGCCGTGTATACCTATAGGATGATACAAGTTTCTAGGATACCTAAAATAGAAAGAGGCGGGGATACAGGTACTCCGAAGAAACATGTCCATGTCTATTGGCGTTGACTGTCTGCATGGCCTCGTACCTCTTCGAATCCTCTTCTGGATAAGTCTTATAAGTCTGTTCATGTCCCTTCAGATGGTTGTTAGATGTCTTATCCTGTCTTCACGTCCTTTCACCTTGCCTTGGAGAATTTTTGGCGTGCAAAGTACCAAATACACTTCAAGTGCCCAACGCGTCACAAAATCCTCAGGTCTGGCCCCGTACCCCTACGGTGCGAGACACCATCCTCACAAGTACTAGTAGGTCAATTTGAGACAGTGAGTTAAGAAATAAGGAGAAAATTTTATTATAAACAAGGAAAAACTATTTACCACTTTCGATGTGATACATACTTAAGATAAATGAGATTTTGAGCTTTGAGCTCACCCCAATTTCTAACAAAATCTAAATCACTGGTCACGTCAATGCAAAATACTATAATCTTTCAGGAATTTGCATATCGTTATTATAAGATATAAAAGTTAGACGAGAATCTGATTTGTTTAAAGTAAATTTCTCTTAGATTAGCCTCGCTTAACGATATAAAAGACGTCGTTGGACCTCTACACAAAACTTAGTAATCATCCTACCGTTTCAGAGGCCATAATTTCCGAACCTTAAAAGTGGCACCTTTATAGTCCACAAAGTATATTTTGTAAAAACACTAACTTGTAGGTCGAGTGCATAAATGTATAATAGATGTTTTTGAACTTAACTTTCTATTTAAAATAAAATATTGTATATGAGTATATATTAGAATTTAGGGAAAAGAATCTTTAAGTACCCTGTGGTTTTCCAAAAAATCACTTTAGTACCCTGTGGTAAAGAACCCTTAATTTGAGTCATACCTCACTAATTTTCCATCACTTTGGTCCCAAATTACGATATTGCCCCTCCCTGAATCAGAACCTAATCAAACCTAATTCAACTGGACCAAACTTATATTCAATTTAACCCAATAAGGCGTAGAAAATAAGATATGACTTGGATTGAGCTGAAATTTTACAAGAAGTATCCTAAAAATACGCAAGACTTACAGAAAAACGTTTAGGAATTTTAGAGGCCTGGAAGTATTTTTTTTATTTTTCAAAATGCTAAAATTTTGTAAAATCACATAAAATAGAAAATACATCCAATTAAGTTGAAACTTGTCTCAGGGATGTATTTTAGTTCCTAAATTGATTGGAACTTCTTAAGGTTACCTGGGACAAGTTTCAACTCAATTGGATGTATTTTCTATTTTATACGATTTTACGAAGTTTTAGCACTTCAAAAAATAAAAGAAATACTTTTGTGCCTCTAAAATTCCTAAAATTTATTTCGTAAATCATGTGTATTTTTAGGATTCTTCCCAATGGGACAAGTTTTAACTTAATTGGATGTATTTTCTATTTTATATGATTTTACGAAGTTTCAGCTCTTTGAAAAAACAAATACTTCTGGGCCTCTAAAATTTTTGAAATATTTTCTGTAAGTCCTACGTATTTTTAGGATGCTTCTTGTAAAATTTTAGCTCAATCCGAGTCATATCTTATTTTCTACGCTCCATTGGGTTAAATTAAATATGGGTTCGGTCCGGTTGAATTGGGTTTGGTTAGGTTCTGATTCAAGGAGGGGCACTATCATAATTTTGGGACCAAAGTGACGGAAAATTGGTGAGGTATGATTCGAATTAAGGGTTCTTTACCACAGGGTACTAAAGTGATTTTTTTGTAAACCACAGGGTACTTAAAGATTCTTTTCCCATAATAATTCTTACGTTTGGGAAGCCTCTTTTGCGGGTTCTCTTTGTTTTTTTATAAGCGAATTTCGCTGCTTTTGGTATAATACACATTTGCACGGCATAGTCATAACTCATAACGCTAATGTGGTTACAATACAATTTAGAGTACCATACTTCTTATGTTGGCTTCCACAATGTCGGTTGTTGTGAATAAGATCTACGCGGCTTGTAAAGTTTCGAGTAAAATATGATGATAATTTTTTTAATATATATTATATATTTTTAATAAATCTGGAATATGAATATTTTATATAAAATCTTCAAATTTATATGCCGTAACTTTTTTATTAGTGCCAACAAGCCTAATAATAATGCATGCATGAACACGATCCTTCCCAAACATGGACCTGACCGATCCTTCTCATTGGAGACTTATAATTGATTGCCATTAAAGGTAAACAGTTCATCAATTAAATCATTAGCAAAACACAATCACTATAAAACGGAATCGACAGATTACGTCTTGTGAAAATTCAAGTCCTAGTAATAAAAAATTATTATTATATATATATATATATATATATATATGGAAACTTTAGTGGGATAGCTTAAATAGGGATGTCCCCTCTCGAAATCAAGATGTCACTGCAATTGTTTTTCTTTTCGTTTAATTATAGTTTTGCAATTATTGAAAAATGAAAAATTCTGAAGGAGTCATGAGCTGTGATTAATTAAGGGAGATGGTAGATTATTAGATAAATAGAGGGAAGGAGGTTTGACGTTGACCGCATAATCCAGATTGTTGGGGCCATGTGGGTTGGAGGGGGACCACAAGTGGTTGTATTGGTGCGTGGGTGGCGCGGAGATTGAGACGCCAGACGCAGCTCGGATTAGCACATAAAGACGCGTGGGTGGCGCTGACACCTCACCACTTACCCACACACCACCCACGACCGCCGATGTGCACACCTCGCTTCCCTCTCTATTTCTCCAATCTAAATTAAGAGACTCAATAATTAGTCAGACAATAATTGGTAAACCAAAAAATCTTCAATTTTCCACTTGATAAATTATGGGCAAGTAATATGAGCAAATCACTTAAGGAAAATATTTTGGCCAATTTTTGTTGTATTTCAAAAGTATGTAGACTAGATTTTTTAAATGTAATGAAAAAAATAGGGATTAAATTTGATTAAAATTTCAATGTATAAAAAGTAATGCTACATTCATATTGTATTTTAATATCGTAACTAGTTTCAGAGAACTATTAATTTTTTATATTATAGACATCAGAAATTTATGTTAAGATATTAGCTTACCTTAACTATTAACCTTTTAAACTAGCTTGGTCCACACCTATTAAAAATAGGAATGACAGTGAGTTTTGGTATGCTAATTTTGATTAGTTGTATGATAGTGTTCCATTTATAGTGGTAGAATCTAGGATATAATATAAATCTTACTATATGTCATACTTAGGATCATTACCTTGTCTTTCTACTCATAATATATATTTTACATTGTTCTAAATTTGAGGTACTTAATTTTTAGTATCACTGAATTACATTACTAATTTTGATCTTATTTTATATATTTTTATGAGTATAATAAAAGGTATGAAATTTATTTGAATTTTATATGCAATATTAATTAATTCATAAGATTATGGAGTGTAAAATGTCCAAGGGTACCCGCCGAGAGTGCATGTGTGATATAGTGAAAATTTTCCGTAAATGATTATGAGTCTCATGTATGGATAAAATGAAAATTGTTGGAAAATGTATGTTTTCCCTTTTATGGGTATGTTTTCTCTAAATATGCTCCTCGTCCCCTTCCTCTTTGTCCTAATTTGTGGTCCCAACTAGCCATCAAAACTCAAAAGTAAAAGATACCAAAACCCTCCGCGTCCAACCCTTACATTGGGCTATCCGAGTTCAACATCGTCATCGGGTCTTTTTCGAAAAAATCGGTATTTAGCCCATGCATTTATTATGGGGAAACTTTATTTTTTATATCTGCAGTTTAAAAGTTTTTGGCGATGATCATAAGATTCAAAAACGCAATTCGGGATGGTACAAATCCCAAAAAATACACTGAACCTAAGTGGTGTGCTGATGTGACATATCACGTCAGACAAGTTTGTCTGAGTGACCAATTGAGGTGCATTCGAGGCACCGATCTTGGAGGCCTACATGATGATGGAGGCTAGCTATTTGATGTCGACGAACCCCTTGTCAGAGGATGAGCCTCACAAACTGGATCGGTGGGGAAGAAGAACAGGAGTGAGAGAAGAAGAAGAGGAGTGGGAGAAGAAGAGGAGAAAAAGAAGAAGGGATTTTTTAGAATATTCTTAAAAAATATGGGATTAAAAATGATATTTAGTTTCATGACAATTCAATTAGCTAACCGAACAAACTTATCCAACGTGACATGTCACATCAGAACGTTACTTAGGTTTATAATATTTTTTGTACTCACATCTGTTACGAGACTACGTCAAAAATAAATTAAACTAAAGATTATTAATTGCATTTTATAATCTCAAAATTATTGCTCAAAAAATTTGAAAAAATAAACTTTTTCCTAAATTTATTTAATCATTTCATTATACTATCAATTATGTCTACTCTTCTCAATTCCTTTTCGTGATCATTGTTCGGTCGAGTTGGATTTTATCAATAACTTATCACCGGATTAGAGGGAAAATTTAGCAATTATTAACATTGACTTGAAAATGCAAAAAAAAAAAAACCTATGGAAGGACAACGAGGGTCTTTAAAA
Organism: Hypericum perforatum; assembly: GCA_012979155.1. Taxonomy (NCBI): domain Eukaryota; kingdom Viridiplantae; phylum Streptophyta; class Magnoliopsida; order Malpighiales; family Hypericaceae; genus Hypericum; species Hypericum perforatum. The sequence goes on from SOPF01028504.1 coordinate 242,593, forward strand.
ACTGAAATGAGCAAGGAGGCATTCTAATGGGAGGGAACATGTGGGACAATATTTGACGAGAGTTTACATCTGATCGAAAAGGACAAGTTCAATCAACGACCCGGGAACAATTATAATAAGTAAAACCTAATTGTCGTAATTCATCTGTCAAATGATTTTATGCGAACTGTTATCATGTCCATTGTCACCAATAAATATTCATAGTCTGATGATAATAAGAAAATTGTGTGTAGGTAGAAACTCTATTGCAGCGGTTAAATCATACTTTTATTTTTCCGGTACGTATTGCTGTATACTTTATCTGTTTATAAAACAAAATCTTAATTGATTAGCAGTTTTTTTCCTTTTTAAAACATTAATTTCTTACAGTCAAGATAATTCAACTTTAGAAGTCACATATTATCCTATCACACAATGAACTAATTCAAATTTCAGTTGGACTAAAAAAAATTAATGGTGGTTAAGTCTCTCTCTAATTTGACACGAAACATATATAAGAGCATTTTGGAAAAGGTCAAAACTTTTTGGGAAAAAAATGAATAGTTCAACATTATTCTCGTTGAGAATAATGTTTCTGATGATCAGATTGATGCATCATTAATTGGGCTATTCCATATTCTCGGGTTGGTGAAATAAGAATGTAAAATCAATCTAGGCATAAATATAAATTTAGTGAGTTTTTGGGCCCTCTCCATTTAACAATAAAGTCATCGTTTTCACGGGCCCGTCGAATATATGCATCCATTTTTAAGAGTCCGAATCACGTAATTTTTCTTGTTTATAACTGGTTTAAGAAAGTTGATTCCTATTGCGCATCTATACCTAGAATATGTTTATTTTTTAACAAAAATTTTACAACGTCACGCAGAAATAGCCAAGTTCCTTGTTCGTGGTTATTAGTGTCCGTTGGGGTCTTCAAGAAAGGCAGGCTCTTACCTTGAGAAAGAAGTTGCGGAAGATGACGATGAAGTTGATGAAAAAGATGGGAACCTTGGGGAACATATACCATCACCAGCTTTCATGATAGTGCCTTAATCATATATTAATCTTTAGTCTAATCCAAAAAGTCTATGACATTAACTAACTAACCCGATAAAAAAAAAATTCAATTATATGAAACTAATTGAACCATATCATCAATAAACAGTTAAATCAATTTTAAAATAAAATTATTTTTATTTAAACAGATCTCGAGTTCGATTATTGAAAACGCAAAAATATTAAATACTATTAAAATAATGTTATTATTTTTAAAAAAATCTACCAAACTCAAACCTCTAATAATCCACATATTGAACTGGCTAATAAGTTACATTAAAAAAAACTAATCGAACCCCATCACTATAGACTCTGAATAATAAATAACAATATCCGAACCGAGTCCATTTCCCTTAAACAAATCCTTTCTCCATATGAAAGGGCTCGAATCTTGGAATGCCAAAGCACGTTTCTGCCTTCTCATAAGTCGTCTATATCAAGTCCAAGGCTGTTGTTTCCCGTTTGGTTTACTCTCCAGAGAGAGGAAATTAAGAACCATGTTGGCTTAATTAATTGTTTGGACCATGAGATTAAATTAATTACTAGCAAGTTGGATTATGGACTAAGCAAACGACAAATTGAGGCGACCACGTGGTCGATTAATTTTTATAAGGAATCTTGCCAGTCTTTGCCTCAACCATCCTGATCCAACGGTTTCAAATGTTATTTGTTTACTCCCACAACATTAAATGCTCAGAATTCTGACCTGATAACTTGGCAAATAACTATATTAGTATGCGGGATAGTGAGTGTGTGTTTATTCTTAACTATTTGATTTGTGGACTAACTTGAAGATAGATTTAGCTTCAGGATGGGTTCATTTGGGTGCTTTGTACTTAAACTACTTGTCTTTGTCTTTTCTTTAGTAATAAAATTCCTCACTCACTCACAAACTTGGCTAATTATAATTAAAATTCACCATTACTTACAAACAAGTTTCTCTAGTTTAGTAAAAAGATTTTGGGTTTCAGCTCTTGATGATGCAACCATTACTCCGTGAAATGGTGATATTTCTGACCTCCTTATCACTATCAAAACTGGTGCAATTGGATACAACTAATAAGGTAGAAGTTTTTCCTGATCTAGGGTGTTTGCTTATTAGGCATGGGAGTGGAACATTATTTCCAGGTGATTCGTCCAAGGCGAACTTTCTAGCATATCTTATGCAGTGACATGGTATATTTTTTTCTCGTGCAGTAATATAAATTATAGATTTTTAAAATTATTATTATTATCACGAGAGCTTAAACATCTTTGAAATTTTTTGTCTGAACATCTAAATTATTTTCATATCGAAGTAGGGTTTGTCCTTGATTTTCAAATAGATGCTCCTTACTATTTCTCATCTCCCCTTTCTATAGTTGGCCCAAAATAAATGACCCAATTTAGACCAACAAGAATAAAAGACTCAATGAGAACATATGTAAAATAATTGGAACATCTCGAGAGCGTCTTCCTACTGATTTCTTTTCCTATGTGTGGTCACGAGAAAAAAGAAAGGTACAGGTACAGTTAATATTAGGTTATTTTAATTATCTTTCACATCTCGACCAATTAATTGGTTCCAAAAAAGATTCTTGGCAAAAAGTGGAACTTGATTTTACTCGCCCGCAAAAAACGCGGAACTGAGTGTTCTTATTTATTCTAACGGCGGAATTGTACTTACATGGAGTAACAGTAGACCGAGGAATATAAATAATTGGGGCAAGAACGATAGGTCCTTAAGAAAAATGTTAAAAATAGATATTTTGGAATTATTAAGTTAACGTCTATAGTCACAGTGGCGAAGCCACATGTAGATGTATGGATCAATTTTTCATTTTATATGAATATTACATATGTTTTTTAATGTATGTCCTCATTAAAATAAAAAATTTAGTGTACAAAAAAATTAATTAACCTACAAATTTAAAATCTTAAAAATATATATTATTCTCATTCTCAATTTTTTCTAATACTGCCCTCGTCCATAGATTATGAATGACGCAACCTAAAGTTGTATTTTTATAAGTAACTAAAAGTTGTTTCTTTTATATAACTTTGGATATCATATTATAAATTAAATTCAAAGGTGCTAGGCTAACCTGAAGAATTGGTTATAAAAAAGAATCACAAGGTTTTATCCGCGAGGCAAAGATTAAATAACAATAAAGTATAGGAACGATTGTAATGTTATCTGGACAATAAGTAAGAGTAGTGGATAATGTAAATTACTTCCATGGATTGTGTATTAAGCGAAAACTATTTCTGTAACTTACTGTCTTTTCGTGTACCTGATCACCCGGTCGTGTTGAGAATATCTAGTTAACGAATATATCATTTCTAATTCTCCCTCACTTGTATAATTAAGAGTGCTAAGTTTTAGCTATATTATTTTATCGATTGAATCAGTGGCATAATCTTGTTCAAACTAATTATGTGTCCTAGCAGGTAATTGAAAATCGGTGGATGTTGCAGCAGGCCAACCCCGTTCTCGGATAAGGCCCAATTTATGTGTGATGGGCCGTGCCGAGTCTATTGCTACTCGTTCACCGTCACAATTATAGGCCCAGTTTTCGTGTCAGAATTTTGAGCATCTAGTCTAAAACATATGCGCATAATTGATTAAGTTTAAAATGTAGAGAAAATGTAGGTGATTTTTTTTTAATTACGTTTGTATATCTAGAATTTTTTTCACCGTATGATTATTAACTACCTAAGTTGACACGAGTTATTAACTGCGTTATTTTCAAGATATATATATTACCTAATTAAGCCTAAATTGCTCGTTTGTTTTTTAAGACCAATCTGTTTATACCTATAAGTTGATATCAATCTATTCGTAATCGTAACTGCCTGATATTGAAATTTAAATTCGTGGGTTAACAAGTACAATGTTATAATGAAATAATAGTCAACAGTAAACATATGAAAATTTACGGATGCATAGCACTCTGTAAACATAAGAAAATTTCTCCGCGGATCAAAGAGCTAGCGGAGAGGTTTTTTTCAGCCGCTATTATTTCAGATTCAAGGATCCGTAATATTTTCATAAAATTCAATTTTTATACAATCATCAACTTTATTAATATCGAGTAATTCAATGTCAAAAAATCTTTTTCTTAATGGTCTCTTACCAGGATGACTTGTACGGTTGTACCACTTTTTAAGAAAATAAATATTAGTAATTTGTATATATCAAACCGAAATCCCCACCAAAATAAATATCAAACCCAAATGACTTGAAAAGATTGAAATGTTATCGGGAAATGGGGCCTTGCAAGAATGGCGTACCTTCCACGAATCTTTCTTGGACTGCTTCATGCAATGTTTTGAAAACTGACCACTAACCAGATTACTCTCTATTTATATCTCTATTTATAGTCACATCAATTTTTATAATATTACATCATATGTTTAATTTAAATTAATATTCTTTTTAACAAAGTTTTTCAAGCAACAGAATTTTAATTTAATTTAATTTAATTTTGATCAACTAATCAAGTCCGGTGAATTAAATAATTATAGTAAAATATCTGTAAAGTGATATTGTGTAAAATAACAATTTCTTAAAATTGATAAAATATTTCGATCACGAGTCAAGAATAGTATACAATGTGATAATTGATGCTTTCAAAAAAATATTGATAAATTTTGACTATAATTTTTATATAAAATAATATTTTTTAATATATATATATATTTACATACTTTAATAATTTGACAAATATTCCAAAATTTTGTCTTTGTATTAAACTGGTTTATTTGATAAATTTTATATCATCATTCATTTTTTGGTTGTTTTTAAATAAATCTTGTAAAAGAATAATTCAATCAGATATATTATTTAAATAGCGTTGTAAACTAAAATTAAGTTAATTTCAATATAAATTAGATTTTTTATTATTAAATAAATTTTTAAATATTAAATATTAATATTTTATGACTAAAAAAATTTAAAAATTAAGTAATAATCTGTAAATTGATATTTTAGTGAGGTACTAATAATATTATCTTATAAAAATTTTACTACCTAACTCAACAATATTAATAGCCAATCTAACCGTTTGAGTTTTTGGTAAAAAAAGAGGTTAGATCGCTTTTTTTTTCTGTGAATGGTCGGATCTCTTTATTTTAACAATGGCTACGCGCAATTACTCGGCTAGTGACGTGTGAACCCTTATCACCTTCGAAATATTTACTGTGTAATTTAATTTATTCAAGATTATTTACCGTCGTTAAGCCTGGCGTCCACAAGCCGTCGTCCACAACCCGTCCTCTCCGTCGTCGCTCTCCCGTTGTTTTATATTTTAATTGTCATTTGCCGTTTTGCTTTTGGTTACAGATTTTTGCTTTGTTCAGTTCCTGTGGGTGTGTTGTGTGGTGTATTGTTTGCTTTTCCGATGTTTAGCTATTTGGTTTTTGCATGGTCACTTGTGTAAAAACTACTCCATTTTTGGATAAGATCTTCGCAAAAAATGTATTATCGCTTCCATCCAGATCGGGAAGTACCATAGCGAATAGGCTGAAGTGTATTCATTGTTGTTCCAAAGTTGCAACTTGTAGATGCCGGATAATTAAATGAATGTCTTATTCTCAAAAAATTATCTCCGAGTATATTGTGCCCATCCTTATTAAATAGGCAAACAAAAAAGGTACACCTCTGATTCCACTATGAAATATTTATTAATTATCTTTAAGAACTTTTTTGAGTTATTTTTTACATGACATACGACTTGGAATAAATGATGAGGATAAAAACCTCAATCTTAGTTACATGAAGATAATTACATGTCTTAATAAAGCATAAACAAGATAAACTAAAATAAGTTAATTGATTCACAAAATAAGCGTTTTTACCCCCTTGTTAACGTAGAATTGTTCATATCAGATTTGAATCTATAGCGAAAGTTGGGTACCATGCGTTACAAAAAATTATCTAATTCATGAATAAATGCCTTTTGGGTTTTGTGGCTAAGCTCTATTAGATTATTTAGTGGCCATTTGACGTTGCCTTATGGAGCTAGTGCAATGCACACCACTTACATATATTAAATATGGGAAAGTGGAAACAACTACATATGTTCCCAGGAAAATGATTGATTTGGGAATCTAATCTAATGTAATGGGCTCGAGATCCATGACAGTATTAAATTCAAAGTAGCACTTGACTAGATAGAAGTATTAATTGTTATTTAAAGTGTAATAGTCTAATAAATTTGCACAATAAAAGTTTAAAACAATGAATTTCTAGCAAAACTGTGTAGTAATGTATAAAAAGATATTGTGACATGTTGGTCTTTGTAATTTTTCTTTCTATACAGAATTCCAAAATCCCACTGGATTATAACAGTTCATCACGTAAGGAATGACTCAGTGAATCGGGATCATTTATAGCATTTCTATTGTTAAAGATTTAGTATTGTTATTAAAATAAGTAATACAATATTTATTCATTAAAAACATCATAAGGAAAATATTCTATTCTCCACGTTGAATCTAACACCCAAAACCAAGATAAGGTATCCAAATCTTCTGTTAAAGTTTCATTTTCCTAAAATTCCCTAATCTCATTCAAGAATGATTCTTCTTAACACACTTCATTTCTAATGTTCCATTACCCAATTTCATTCCTATCTCGACTTAAGAATCTTGGAGAATTCCACATCGTGGGTATAACTAAACGATTCGTATCTGAAATAGGTGAATAAGCACTTCAACGAATTCCCCTTCTAGATTCTAATTCTGAGATCTTCGCTTAATCTGTAGTGGGGTCTCAATAAACTAATTTGTACTCTCGTTGTTGCGAGGAAGGATTTGTTCTCAAATGAGAATCTAATTTCATATAGTACGAAAATAAATAGTAGACTTTAATGATATATTATCTTTTTTAATATTGACATATTTTATTCTCATATTGGTATATTCTTATGTCACTACTGTCATGTGTAAATTATTTTTAAATTTTTTTAGGTGAAAAAATATATAAAATCATAAAATGGGGATTATACTGACATTTCAATATTAATATATAAAATATGTTCTATTGACATATTTGGTATGTCAACAATGACATACTCGTCTTATGTATTTTTTTATATAAATTTTTATGTTGGAAAAAAAATATACATATCAATATGAAAAAAATAAAATATCTCAACAGGATCTTTCCCATATGTTACTATAATCTCCTCCCGCGCCTCCTCCTTAAACGGCGGTGCTTGGGCTTCAGCTTGGCGGAGGCCCAGTTCGCGCGCTTGGCCCGGAGTGTTACACGGGTAATGCACACGGAGAAGATCGAATTGGAACCGCAAAATTTTGAGTTAGGTCTCGCGAGAAGGAATTGTGAATTGGGACCGACGAAAGTGGAAGAATGGAGGAGGAGCCTTTTGTCCCCCTGATGGCGAAACGACGTTGCATCGCTTGTGCAGAAATGCTAGTAATAACTAAAAGAAGAAGATTGAGGAGTGATTTGAGGTGTTTTTGGTTATTGTTGAAAGTGTACTAGGCTTATACTAAATTTTTTTTTATTTTTGCATAAATATTTGTTTAACTATTTTTTTGAAGTTCTGGTAATGTACATTTCGTGCAATTTGGTATAGTTATCTATGTAATTACATCTTCATGGTTTCAATACATTTCACTTGTAAAAAAAAAAAATTGAGGAGGCCCTTGAAGAAAATTAATGAGAGGTGCAAAATTAGCTATAGAAACGAAATATAAAGGTCCACACACAAAAATTAGGAAGACATGGGTGCCTAATGAAAATGGGGACAAAGTGGAAAGCAAAGAAGCTCAGTAGGACCACGCAATAATGCTTCCACCAGTTTTATTTTCGTTTTCGGCTACCATAATTCTGATTTCTTTTTCCGAAGTTATTTGGTATATTAGTAATTACTATAAACTAAGATAGACCCGATTTGGAGCCTACGAGTAACAGTATAACTTGCTTCAAATTATGTATCAGTTACTGATAAAAAAAATTGTGTATCGGTTGAAACCAACAGGGTAGAAAGTGGGTTTAATTCACTTATAAGAATTTTGGATTCAAATTTTGAAACTCCTAAAAATGATCTGAAGGTGCTCGATGTAAAATATCCGGGTCAAAAAAATGCATCGGTTGAGTTGTTTCACAAGTTGTTGGCATCTACTTGAGTTCAATCAATGCACTCGTAGATGAAGTCTAAAGTTTGTGCCGAATTAGGTAATGGAGAGAGTGCCGAGAGGAGAAAGGGGTCCTGAATCAATTGAAAATGATATTATTTAGTTTAACTACATTTTAACTTTAAAAATTTTAAAATACGGTGATATTAAATATTTGTTAAAAAAATTTGGTCGCTTTTCAAAAGTTTTATCGATTAAAATTTGGATTATTATGTCTAATAAATCAGATAACAATTAATTTAACAAATAAATTAAGGTTAGACCAACCGAAATGCAATTAAACATATTTGTAGAACGTAGAACACGAAAAATATTAGTATAAGAGGGTTTATGTGGCAATCAAATGGACCAATATCTGTTATCTGTTCCTCTGTTGATTAATTTTGAACATATGCATATATCCCCAAACGGGAACCATTTATGAAAATAGATCTTGCTTCATGTTTATAACTGGTTTTCTTTACCATACTTTTTCCTTTCAAAACTGATATTTGAATATGGGCTACTGAATTCAAATCTAATTGAGTAAATTTTTTAAATGGTAGTGAAGTTTTTATAACGAGAATCTTGCACCGTCCTATTATCACAATTCAAATTTTATAACCTCCTGTAAATCAATCCAAGTATGTTAGAATACATATGAGATAAAGACAAGCGAGTTACCATTTATGGAAACATTAAAAATCATCACGAAACTGCAGATAGACGGTTAGTGACAAAAGTTTAAAATTACTGATTACAGTTTGACTCCAATCAAATATCTTAGACCTTAAATTTTACTACCAATAGAACCGGTTCACGTTTTTTGTCCAGCATGGAAGTGTATTGCGTGTTTTCCTTTTTAACTTCTCTTACCCATCGCAAAAACGTGAAGGCTACAGAGCTGCATCAAGCAAAGGCCAATGCAATTGCACTCATGTAATAACCATGCATACTCAGATAACTTTGTGAAGAATTCGGATTTTTTTTTTCAAATTTTGTCAATGGGAAAAATTATTGGAAACAAAAAATTCTCTTATGAAATACGATAATATTTAATTTTAAATTTAATCGTTGCTGATATGAGGCTTTGGGGCCCTTGCATACTCATCCCGCACCATAATCGAACCCACAAAACTCTCCTTCTTCACAATAGGTTGTTACAAAAAGGCAACAATCCCACACTTATTTTCCATTTCTTTACTAGATGATACGTTCACGACACTTGTGCACCATAATTACCGCCATTTCTGTCTCACTTAAGTAACCACATACGAAACCACTTCAGCCTGCAATAAGAAAGTTCATATATTAAAACTGGTACAAGAACCACCATCCCTTTTATGCTCAACAACAATGCCCCCATCTGACCCCACCACCACCACCTTGCAGCCTCTTCCACCACCTCCTCCGCGAAAATGGCCTACGAACACGAAGGAGACGGTGCTCGCCGAGTTGAACACGCAGAAACAGATCACCGTTCCCATGCTGGCTATGAACTTGACATGGTTTGTGAAGATGGCGATCACAACAGCGTTTCTAGGGAGACTTGGGAAGTTGGAATTGGCGGGAGGCGCGCTCGGCTTCACGTTCGCTAATGTCACTGGCTTCTCCGTCTTGAATGGTCTGTGTGGTGCTATGGAACCCATCTGCGGCCAAGCTTGGGGTGCTAAGAACTTTAGGCTATTGCACAAGACTCTTCTCATGGTGATCTCGCTGTTGCTTCTCATGACGGTGCCTATATCGAGCCTCTGGCTCAGTGTCGACACGATCCTGATCCATTTCGGCCAGCAAGAGGATATGTCACGTGTTGCTAAGTCCTACCTCATTTATCTCCTTCCCGATTTGGTTGTGACTTCGTTGCTCTGTCCTCTCAGGACATACCTGAGCTCGCAAGGTACCAATGTTCCCACAATGCTCAGCTCGGCTTTAGCTCTAGCTTTTCATGTGCCGGTTAACATACTGTTAGTCAGAGCAAAGGGAATTCAGGGCGTGGCTATGGCGGTATGGGTGACCGATCTTCTCGTGGTTGTGTTGCTCGCTGTGTACGTGTTTGTGGTGGAGAACAGCAAAGGGGGGAGCTGGAAAGATGGTGGGTGGTTCGACCAAACCCGTCAAGACTGGACTCGGCTGCTAAAGCTTTCTGCACCGTGCTGCCTAACCACTTGCCTCGAATGGTGGTGCTGGGAGATATTGGTCCTGCTCACTGGAAGGCTTGCTAACGCCAGTCAGGCAGTAGGAGTCCTAGTCATTGTGCTGAACTTTGACTACTTGCTCTTCTCTGCAATGCTCTCGCTTGCAACCTGTGCTTCTATCCGGGTGTCAAACGAGCTAGGTGCCAATCAAGCAATCACCGCACACCGAGCAGCTTACGTTACACTGGCAGTCGGTGCAATCTCAGGATGTGTAGGGGCCTTGGTTATGGTAGGGGCAAGAGGAGTTTGGGGGTCCCTTTTCAGCCATGATCCGGAAATTGTAAGAGGGGTAAAGAGAACAATGATACTGATGGCGCTCCTAGAAGTGGTAAACTTCCCTGTTGCCGTTTGTGGGGGTATCATCCGGGGAACAGCTCGGCCCTGGTTGGCCATGTATGCCAATCTAGGAGGATTCTATCTACTGGCATTACCCGTGGCAGTGCTGTTAGCCTTCAGGGCTGGAATGGGGCTCGCCGGGATGCTGATAGGATTCTTGATCGGCATAGCGGGTTGCTTGTTCCTGCTGCTCGGTTTCATCGCTAGGATCGACTGGGAAGTAGAAGCCAACAAGGCGCAGAAACTTGCATCTACCCTGCAGGAGGCAGTTTAGATGGCGACAAATCACGGGAACACTAGATGTGCGTATGCTCAAATGATGTAATAAGTCCAAACACTTGTCCCTAATTTCGAACATCACACAAATGCTTGACGATCGAGGTAAAAAAAACAGTAGGAACCTTGGAACTCTGCAATATAGCCATCAACATTACATCTTCCACCAAATAATTAACAGATTCCATTTTATACAGTGCGAAATCTGATGGGAAACATATCCCTTAAAACTGATTGCTCTACTAGTTTTAAGATAGTAGCTGGTTAGAAAAGAAAAAGTTACTGAATAAAACCAATCAAGGATATAGACTATGTCCCTAAGTAAACAGACATTCTTGTCCCCTCAAAACAGGTCCAAAGAAAGAAAAAAAACAGCATGAAATAGGAGCAAACAACCTCCGTGACAAGAAACGGAGGGATTTTTTTCTTGTTTATAGACAGCTACTACTTCTGTCTGTTTCTCGACTATCTTTTCCTCGTTACAATTGTAAAAATTGTCATATCCAAGCCAAAATTTTAAGGCAATAGATAGGTAGATTTCCAATCCTGATAAATTTGTCCACCACTATTGTACTAATCATTGTGGAATTCTCAACATGCCCCTCAAACGAGACCCGCCGGGTCGAAATTTGTCGGACTTTGACTTAGTCAATGTGCGAAAAATGGGGTTCGTACCAGCACAACAATGAACACGGGATTAACTCCCTCTGAACGAACCCTTTACACTATTTCATAGGCAAAAAAACATACACATCGTTCAAAGTTCAAACCAATACAAGTTGAAACATGGGAATGTCCATTACTAACCGAATCTACTCGCTCTCCGTTCACAGCAATTCGAATGTCAAGCGTGGTACTTAGTCAACGGCATTATTGCAGTGATTACAAGTGAAGAAAATTCTTCCAGAAAATGAAAAAAAGAAAGCAAAAACGGCAAAGTGGAATAGTAACTTTACCATCAACACTTAAAGAGACTGAGGAGGAGATGTAGAGTCTGTTCTGGGTAATTAGTTAATTACCACGCCTGAACTTCCCAGCTTCCCACTTGAGCGATTGTAAAATGACTTAATTGCCCCCATCCGACCACCTAAATTCACAACCCCGCACACACGAAGATTTACAAGGAGATTGAAATTGAAAAACAAATAACCCATTACTCACTTGAGAGCTTTCCCCTGAGAAGCAAACAGCTCCGGCGTTGTGAGAGACTTTCTGACTTCGCACTTTCTCTTCTTCGCTCTTTTTTACCTCCATCATTGATTGGGCCTTTGCGGCACGTGGATGGCGGAGGCCTCTATTGTGGGTGTGTGCAGGTACAAAGCCCAGTACTTTTGGGCTTTTCTAAAATTGGTTGGACTAATGGAAAGAAACCTAGGACAAAAGCAATAATCTTTTTAAATATAAAAGAGTAATCCATCCAAAACTTCAGGGCTTTTGATTTTTTCCTAACTTATTTTTTCTGATTCAATTTTTTAAAATTTTTTTCAAACCCATCTCATCTTGTACATTTATTATGTCGATTAATAAAAAATATGATACTAAAATATGGTAAAATTCTCGCAACTTATTATTAAGCCGTATCCAAACTCTTTTAAGTCTACCAAATTTGTCCAATTATATAAATTTGTAGTGGAAATTATTTGAATTCTCATTGCTCAACGTTTTGTTAAACTAAGATATTTGTTCACAGTGGTAATTTTCCTATAGAAAATTGCTCAGACAAGAATTACCCTTGACTCCTGAGAGCCTAGTGGTATGCATGAAGAATGAAGCCGTCAAAGATCTTCGTTGAAAGACCAATGAACCTGATATATATGCAGGATTAGCGGCACCGATTTTTCCTGTCAAAGAAATCTGTGATTCTGTTCAGAAAAAAAAATGAGGTGCATCGAGTCTCTGTGAGGTTGACGGTTACCCAACTTGGTGATTTATAAATTAATTTCTATAGTTCGCAAATTGATTTGCACATCAAAGGAAAAATTGATAGACATCGGAATCCCGTATTTCACGTGCCTGGATTGTTCGACGACCTTGTTGACCACTCCTCGGAAGGAAGAATAAAATGTCAATATCACAGAGAAAAGTATGTATATGATCGATCCTCTATGAATATTTGATGTTTTATTTTTAAACATTGACATTTTTTATGTGAAATTTTATAGTGCAACTTTTGTGGACTTTTGAGATGTACTAGATAACGATTATGAGGGCTTAACTTTGATGCTCGTATAGTTAATACCTTTGGTACTATATTTTTGTACCGTTGGGGTAAAAAACTCTTGTATTTTTTCTTAGAGGTAATACAATTCAGTATTTACTTATTGAAAAAATTCACTACTCGTGGACCAATCAGAAGCTCGCCAAATCCCATTACCCAACCAGATGTAGTCGGTCGGTTAAGACACCATTATAAGCATTGACTTCTTTTCCGTTTCTTTAATTCCAATATAATACACAAAGTACATCGTTGGTAGATATGGACCCAATTGGCTAATTATGTCTTCTTCTCGATGGGGATCTAGAAAAGAACCTATCCAGATCGCACACACTCTCTCTCGCTCTCAATTGTCAAATGCCTGTGGGGGAGGAGAAAAATCACTTCAAATTACAGCAACCGCAATTCCCTCCAGCTGGCTGACTTGATACCCCAACTGCCAACGTACTATAACTTTGTAATGTGTCGATACTGTTAATTTACTAATTGAATGAAACTGAGTTGGTGACGGAGAACTTAGAGATTAGGTACTAATTGATGCATGCGCGCCATTGTTTAAAGTGTTTTTTTTTCATAAATATTGGATTGTTACTGGTTCAACTAATTTAGACTATTTTTTTTGAAGTTGATCTAGACTATTTGAATTAAGAAAAGTTTCAACTATTATTTTAAAGTTGATCTAGAATATTTGAATTGAGAAAATTTTCAATTATTAGTAAAATTCTCGCTACCAAATTTTAATATTGCATGATCCATGCGACAGCGAGTCGTAGAAAATTTAAGGTGGTTCATCGTCGCATCCAAGAGACAATGTGCGCGAGTGAATCCCAATTGTCATGTGAGCGCAAATAAGAGGAGATAAAAATGATGTGTTACCGAAGTGACAATCCACACAAGTACTAGTCAACAAAAAATTAATCATAGTTATCAAATTGTCAAATTTTTAGAAACTTTTTTGTTCTTAAAAAAAATAAAACAACATGTTACTTAGACAATGTCATTGAGAGTGGACTTTTTTTTTTGTTTTCTTAATTTACAGGGATTTGAAATTTGAAACTGAAAATAAACCAGCGCCAAGTTCGGAAATTAAAAATTAAAGCTTTGGATGGGGGTGATCTGCCACGTCGAAGACACGAACTCCGAGCCCAGTCCCACGTTCACCTGCTTACACTTGACCAACCCTTAGAATCTGAACTGAGATTATTTATTATTAGAGGCCACTTTGAGACCACTTCCTCCATTTGGGTAACTACAACTAATTCCAAGGCCAAAATCTTCCGACACTTTTTAAATAAACACAATTTGTTTCGGTGTCCCTCAAGTTCCGCTACATACATGGGGCCCGGAACTAAACGTGGAACACCGACAATGCAGTGTATTTGACACAATCAAACCGTAAATAATAATAAAAAAATAAAGTTCACCGGGAAATCTGGTACCTAAAATAAATTATGCAACAATAATCATATGCTTTCAGAAGAAATATGACGTAGGAGGAGATAAACGTTGTCTCCTAATCAGGGCCAAGTGTACGTCACATACATTAGACTAATGATGTAGTGCGACATGTAGATATAAATAATAACATAAGTAACTAATAAGCTAGCGTATAATTTTTATTGTTAGTTAAGTAAAAGAATTGTCACATGATCAAAAATGTATAAGTTCAAAATAAATTAGTAGCTCAAATATATTTATATTTAGATTTGCAAAGCAAGGGGGAGACAATAAATTTAAATAATAGATTCTCGGCCTCCAACATGTCTAAAAATAATGGGGTGAGATGGAAAACATGCCGCCAGCGTCTTGCGGAGAGATGTGCGGCGCCGCTGTATGCGATCCCAGCACCCCAAGGCAAGGCGGGTCCACACTACTCCAGCCTCCCACTTTAAGCCGCCTCGCCACTGGTAAAGTGTTTTTGGTTTTCGAATTATTGGCGCCAAATTCGTTTTCCAAAGGGCACCCCAAAGAATCATAGACAAAAAAGAAAGAAACAAATAATAAGTAGTGGGAATATCTCAGGTAAAAGAAAATTTTATATTTGAGAACGAAAAGTTATTTTTTTAAAAATAGATCAAAATAAAACAAAAAAAGCAAGATGAGGGAATGACAGATGCTCTCTCTGAAACATGGGACCATTGGCTACAACTTCCTGTGAGCTGTCTTCGGTTGGATTTCTGCCCTTTTTTGTCTGTTTTACCCTCTACGGTAAAACCTATATGTTCATCAAAAAACAAGGTAAAAAACCTGGCGCGTGAAAAACTAATAAGCAACCTTTGATCAAAAAAAAAAAAAACTAATAAGCACCGATTAATAAAATTTTGCCTTTTTAATTTATTTTATAGGTTGAAAATACACGGCTGCGTGACCATCGAGTATAATTGGAGAGGGTAATTATGTATATTGCATTTTGGCGTTTGGTGGGTATCTAAATGGATTTTTTTAAAGGGTATAGATACATCAACTTAATATTTTCTATATTTGTAGTAATATTTGACAGCTATATTAATTTTGTATTAGTTGATATCTCCTGTCTGATTAATTATTAGATGAAGTAATCTAAATTTTATTACAACTTTTCTAACAAATTCTATTAACAAGTATATTATATTAGCGTATTTCAAATAGCATTAAATTTTAAACTATATTACTTTAATCACCTGGTCATGGCCAATCATGCTAAAACATGCTAAAGGGCAAAACATCACATTCCCCTCTTTGGAAGGCCATTGTGGCCGTATGGCCAATCATGCTAAAGGGCATCAAATGGCACATTGGTGATGGAAAAACGACTCTACTATGGCAGGATAATTGGCTTCGCTCTACGGGTCAATTAACTGAAAGTTGTACGACACCGTTACCAATGGATAGCCTGAACATGACAGTGAGTCAGGCCATCGGACAAGATGGCTCTTGGAACCTCCAAATGTTGAGTACATACCTACCCCTATCCACGGTGATGCACATCGCAGGAACCCCAGTTCCCGATATTGCCCGTGGTCCAGATCGGATTGCTTGGGGTGTTTCCCAAGATGGCATCTTTTCGACCAAATCAGCCTACACCCTCCTCCATGATACTGAGGACGAGGTCAATAGAGGTTTTTGGAATACCCTTTGGTCATGGAAGGGTCCTCAAAGCCTTAAGAAAGTGGCTTGGCTAGCCGGGCATGGCAAACTCATGACCAACGCCATTCGTAAAAGCAGGAACATGACAACGGATGACAGATGCCCATGTTGTGGGGATAAGGCCGAGACTATTCTACACGCCATGCAGGACTGTGAGAAGATCAGATCGACTTGGTCTATCTTGATCACACACACGACTATAAACAGGGAGACTTTCTTTACCCTATCTCTTCAAGATTGGCTTGAATGTAATCTGGCCGCCCCTAAGGAATGGCCCTCTATTTTCCTTACTGCTGTTAATGCATTTTGGCAGTGGAGGAACCACACCGTTTGGGGTGAAGGTGAAACCAGACCCGCTAATCAAACGGCTGCCATTCGTTGCAGGTGTGCTATCAACACGGAGGCCATCCGGACAAATGAAGCATTGCTCATCAAACCAACCAGAGGAGAAGTACTGATCGGATGGGAGCGACCACGACAAAACTGGTGCAAGGTGAATACGGATGGCGCTATGAGAGCTTCCTCTGGACAAGCTACAGCCGGGGGATTACTGCGAGATATGAACGGAGATTGGTTACGGGGTTTCACTTGCAACCTTGGCACCTGTTCTAGCGTGTGTGCGGAGCTTTGGGGCGCACTTTATGGTCTCCAACTTGCATGGGACATGGGACACAGAAGAGTCATTCTAGAACTCGACTCCCAAATTGTAGTTCGTATGCTCCGAGAGAAGAATGATGCACTTGTAGATAGTCAGCCCCTCATCTCCAATATCAAGGCGCTACTACATAGGGATTGGACGGTACAAATTGGACATATCTACCGCGAGGCAAATAGATGTGCAGACAAGCTAGATAATCTAGGCTTCGACAGGCAAGTTGGCTATCATGTTTTCTTAGGAATACCCCAGGAGGTGAGACCGCTCATACTTAATGACATAGGGGATGTCGCGTGGCCTAGGAATATTGTGTTAGATGACGGTGTAAGATCAGATTTGGCAACGATAACGTCAAGGGAGAGTCCGCTCTCCCGGGGTACTCTTCCCCTTCCACAGATTTTTTCCCACGGGTTTTCCTGTGGTAGGGGTTTAACGAGGCCGACGGTTGTAACCTCACAAGAGGCCGAGAAGGGATCTTACACTGAGTAGGTTTGTTTTTGGCCATTTTACTTAATATATAGGGGTTCTTGCCCCTCCTTTTCCACCAAAAAAAATCACCTGGTCATGATTCTGCATTAATGTCATCAAACCCGAACGTCAACCAAACAATATCTTAGGCATATTATTCACCCAATAAAGTCTACCACGAATAGGCACGTTCTCTTACCACCTCGTACTTCGGTGGATGAGCCCTTGGGCATTCCCAAAGGCCAACATTTTCTTTTTGTAATTTATCATAAGATTTCTTTTTCTTTTGTCCCTATATTTTAAACTGAACGACTTCCTCGAATTACCCCCAAACACACAAAAGCCACGAGGGACCCCAGGAGAACATAGTTTTCCACGCTGGGCCGTGTGATTTGGCGGGAGCTCTGCACTCTTCCCGCCAAGATTATTCAGCAACTATAATACAATGTTTGACCAGAATTTTTGAATCTTCGTGCAAATTGTGTTTTAAAATATTAAAATATATATAAGCAAGACGAAAGGAGACACCCTCTAATTATAATATAATTAAATTAACAATTGATATCTATACTCTCACAGTCTAAAGTTGTGTTCGTTGCAATGGGTGTTAGGGTTCTGCCGAAAAAAAAAAGATTTCAGGGATACACTGATGTTTGTTAGTAGATTAAGCGTATATTGAAATCTGCTAGGAGTTTAACACTCGCGCCCATTACAAGACATAGTTATTGTTGGATCAATCACCACATTTTAAAAGTCTGAACCATATTAAATATTAGCTTAGTCAATATTTAATATTTGAATACTAGACGATACCAAAGAAATTAACAAACATAAACATACAACATTTATTAAACAGCGCTGAAAATAGAGGATGATATTCTATTAAAAAAACTCCAGGACCGTTCTGGACAATTAAGTGGTTTTTTCAATTGGATTAACTGGTTTTTCTAGTGTGTTAAAGTGGTTTTGCCAAGCGGATCAAGTGGTTTTTTCAAGTGGTTTTTTCAACCGGATCAAGTGGTTTTTTCAAGCGCGGGGTCAAGTGGTTTTTGCCCGTATGTTCAAGTGGTTTTGTCATTATGTTCAAGTGGTTTCGTTAGTTTGTTCAAGTGGTTTTGCTAGTGTGTTCAAGTGGTTTTGCCAAGTGGATCAAGTAGTTTTTTCAAGCGATTTTTTCAAATGGTTTTTTCAATCAGATCAAGTGGTTTTTTCAAGCAGATCAGGTGGTTTTTTCAAATGGTTTTTTCAACCGGATCAAGTGGTTTTTTCAATTGAATTAAGTGGTTTTTTCAACCGAATCAAGTGGTTTTTTCAAATGGTTTTTTCAACCGGATCAAGTGGTTTTGCGGAACCACTTGATCCGCTTGAAAAAACCACTCGATCCTGACTTTGAAAAAGTCCAGGTTCGTTCTGGACATCCCGTCCAGGACCGAATCGCGCCCCCTTTTTTTTCTTAAGTAGTTATTATTTCTGTACACCACTATATTTTGCATAATGTATATTTAGTTAATTTTTATGCACCACGATATTTTGCATCGATGTCCACTAATTATTGCCATTTCATAATAGCGAATAAAAAATTAGGGAGTCTCTTACTGTTGACGTGGACATATTTACGTAATCAATTTGATACGCAATATGTGGTGAATTAGTTAAGATACCGAGCATGATTAGGAAGTTACGTGTACAGTTCTAGTCAGAGTAGGAAACTCTTGTAAAGGGACGATGCCCTAATTGTAATCTGTATAAAAGGCTGAAGCCTAAGCAATAGAAGTTTATGCGGTCTTTTCTATCAAATTCTTCATGGTATCAGAGCAGGAGAATCGATAACCTAGCCTAAACACTAGCCTACCTACCGCAGCATTTTAATCCCTACCAAAATATGTCGAGAGCGAGTGAGAATTCCGGAGGAGGAGACGGAGAGGAGGCGACTTCACACGCAACAACTGGAGGCGTGGATTCGCAGTCTGTTTTCTATATACATGCCTCGGATAATCCGGGACATGTGTACGTGAGTGATCTTCTCAACGACAACAATTATGGTGAGTGGATGGGAGACATGGCGAATGCTCTGTACGCCAAGAACAAATACGGATTTGTTGATGGCAGCGTGCAGTGTCCCGCGCAGGACTCGCACGAGTTCTCTCTTTGGATGAGATGTGATGCGATGGTGAAAGGTTGGTTGAAGAGTGGGATGGAGAAGGACATACGCTCAAGCGTGAGGTATGCGAGAACGGCGTCCGAGATCTGGGCCGACCTCGAGGAGCGCTTCGGAAAGGGCAGCGCACCCCGAGCATACGAGCTGAGACGTTCGATATCGGAGCTACGACAAGGGAAGCACACTGTGTCGTCCTACTACACGAAATTGAGAGGGTTGTGGGATGAGATGCAGGCCATTAACCCCCTGCCGAAGTGCGTGTGTGGAAAATGCACATGTGACGTCCAGAAACAGATGTCAAATATGCGCGAGAAGGAACATTTATTTGATTTTTTGATGGGTCTGGATGAGGCATTCGGAGTGGTGAAAACTCAGATCTTGAGTACCACGCCAGCACTCGCACTAGGAACAGCTTACCACTTGGTTGCGGAGGATGAGCAACAACGTAACTTGTCGAACCAGCGACATCAAGCTACAGAGGGGGCTGCTTTTCAAGTGCAAGCCGAGAAGAACACTCAGCGAAGAGGGCAGAAAGGTGATCGTCCGAGATGTGAGCACTGTGGGAAGAACGGTCATGGCGAGGATCAATGCTATGAGTTGATTGGGTACCCACCAAGTTGGGTAAAACGAAATCAGCGTGATGGACCAGCAAAGCAAGTTAGGACATCGCAGCAAGCTGGGAACGGACCAAGGGCAGCTCAAGTTTCACAGGAGAGCGGACCCGTGCCGGGGTTGACAAAGGAGCAGTGCGCAAACTTGTTGAAGCTTCTCAACAATGGGGATGCGAACAAGTACCAAGATAAGAACGCTGAACCCGTGGTCAACATGGCAGGTAAGTCCGTACGATCGCAGGCATGGATAATTGATTCGGGGGCATCCGAACATATTGTCTCCGATCTGAGATTTTTTAAGGATGATTTGATCAAAATTGATCACATGCCAGTGCGCATACCAAATGGGGAAGAGATCCCAGTTCGTGGCATGGGGACAGTGATGTTGTCAAGTGATTTGAAGTTGGAGAGAGTTCTTTTTATACCAGATTTTAAATGCAATTTAATCTCTGTGAGTCGTTTAACAAAAGACCTAAATTGCACGCTTACATTCTTTAATGATCGTTGTGTTATACAGGACTTACCTACGAGGAACCCGATTGGTCAGGGTAGGCATTGCGAGGGACTGTACTACTTCGATCAAGTACAAGATAGAGGGGTGGTAATGAAAGTGCAAGGGTCATGTGATTCATGGGTGTGGCATCAGCGTCTGGGACATCCGACTAAAGAGAAGATGGCGCAGATTCCTTTCTTGAGAAATAAGTTAGTGACAAAGGATTTCTTGTATTGTGACTCATGTTTGCGAGCTAAGCAAACGAGACTTCCTTTTCCAAGTAGTTCAATAAAGACAACTTTTGCTTTCGAACTCATTCACTGCGACATTTGGGGTCCGTATAGGACCAGCTCCTTAACAGGGGCGCGCTTCTTTCTCACTATTGTCGACGATTACAGCCGAGGCACATGGGTATTTTTGATGAAACAAAAATCTGAAGTTGGAGGAATATTACAAAATTACCATGCGCAAATCGAAAGGCAGTTTGGAGTCAAGATTAAGCGCATCCAAAATGACAATGGAGCAGAATTCCGATCGCATGAGATGATGAGGTTTTATGGGAATACGGGTATAGTGCTACGCACGTCTTGTGTCAACACGCCTCAACAAAATGGCGTTGTTGAGCGCAAGCACCGCTATATCTTAGAAACGGCTAGAGCATTGCGTTTCCAGGCCAACTTACCAATTGAGTTCTGGGGAGAATGTGTGCTAATGGCCGTGTATCTGATAAACAGACTTCCCTCAACGGCTATTGGAAATAAAACGCCGTATGAAATGATTTTTGGGAAGCCGGCTGATTATGGTCACCTACGAAGTTTTGGTTGTTTAGCTTACACGCACCAACACACACCCGATAAGTTTGACGAAAGGGGGAGAAGGTGTGTCTTCTTGGGTTATCCAGTAGACCAGAAGGGATATAGGGTCTATGACTTGTCAACTCAGAAGATTTTTACAAGTCGTGACGTGGTCTTTTTCGAAGAAGAATATCCGTTCGCCAAACAACAGCAATCGGGTCAAGATAAATCAGTTGGTGCAGGAATGGATATGATAGTGGAGTACGAAGAGGAAAGAGACGCACGCAAGAAAATGCATGTCGAAGAACCAATGACGGAAGGGACAGATTCATTAGAGATAGAAGAACGGGCAGATTTGCATGAGGTAGAGCGAGAGGGGGAGAATGTCGAGATGATGATGGAAGGACCAGCAGAGACGGACACTTCAACTAGGCCGAAGAGAGACCGTAGGCTACCCAAGCATCTTGAAGATTTCGAACTTGCATTACCACCCTCTATCACCTCGCAAGAGCCGAGACAACCATTGGGCAACTCTACGGTATACCCTTTATCTCACTTCGTAAGTTATAAGAATTTTGCGTGCTCTCATAAGGTTTTTCTAGCGGCTGTCACCTCACATGAGGAGCCAAAAGATTTTTACCAGGCAGCGAGACATGAACATTGGAGAGAAGCAATGAAGAGGGAAATAGAGGCCCTTGAATCCAATGGGACATGGACGTTACAGACGCTACCGAAAGGTAAAAGAGCTATTGACTCAAAGTGGGTGTATAAAGTAAAGTTTAAGCCAAATGGAGAGGTGGAAAGATACAAAGCCAGATTGGTCGCGCGAGGTTTTACGCAAGTAGAAGGTATAGACTTTCAAGAAACTTTCGCGCCCGTGGCAAAGCTAGTGACTTTGAGATGCTTATTAGCAATTGCTGTGAAGAAGGGTTGGTTGATTTATCAGTTAGATGTGAATAATGCTTTTCTTCACGGGGATCTTGAAGAAGAAGTGTATCTCAAGGTTCCGCAAGGTTACGCCAACCAGGGAGAAACTAGAGTGTGCAAGTTACACAAATCACTCTATGGTTTACGACAGGCCTCAAGAACTTGGTACAGCAAACTCACAAGTACCTTACTGGAAAAGGGGTTCAAGTAGTCGAGAGTTGATAACACTCTTTTCCAGTATAGAGATGGGCGAGACACGTTGATGGCACTAGTGTACGTAGATGATGTGATACTCGTTGGAACAAGTGGGGAGAAGATACGTGAAATGAAGAGATATCTGGATGACAAGTTCGGAATTAAAGACTTGGGTCCACTGAAGTACTTCTTGGGTATCGAGGCATCAACAACGAAACAGGGACTGGTGCTCAGTCAATGTAAATATACGTTGGATATACTAAAAGATTGCGGTAAGGAAGGATGCAGGCCAGCCGCATTTCCGATGGAACAAAATCACAAATTGGCTGCCGACAACCAAAATGAGCTGGTGGATCGAAAGAGGTACAGGAGGTTGATTGGTCGACTTATGTACTTGGTGGTCACACGGCCGGATATAGCATATGCTGTCGGAGTCCTGAGCCAATTCGTCACGTCCCCGCGAGAAGCACATATGAAAGCGGCAGACAGGGTGGTCGAATATTTGAAGGGCACAGCAGGTCAAGGGATTCTCATGCGGAAAGACGGGGGAGAAATGTTGGTTGGCTATTGTGACGCAGATTATGGTGGCTGTCTTACCACGGGGAGATCGCGTACAGGGTATTACATGATGTTTGGAGGATCACCAGTGTCTTGGAGAAGCAAGAAACAAGCAGTGGTGTCACGTTCTTCAGCGGAAGCGGAGTATAGGGCCATGGCAAGTAGCGTCAGTGAGTTGATATGGTTACGACGACTATTTGCTGAGTTGGGAGTACCGCAAAGAGGAGGCACACCTTTGTATTGCGACAATGAGGCAGCCATACACATCGCCAAGAATGCAGTTTTCCACGAGAGGACAAAGCACGTGGAAATTGACTGTTACTTCGTACGGGAGCGAGTACAGTCAAAAGAAATGGTACCATGCAAAATATCGACGAACAAGCAGTTGGCCGACATCTTCACAAAGGCTCTTGGACGAGATAGATTCCACGAGTTGTTAGGCAAGCTGGGTGTCGTAAACTTACACATGCCACCTTGAGGGGGAGTGTTGACGTGGACATATTTACGTAATCAATTTGATACGCAATATGTG
>SOPF01028504.1:266301-384202 GCA_012979155.1 Hypericum perforatum
AGCCTAAGCAATAGAAGTTTATGCGGTCTTTTCTATCAAATTCTTCACTTACATCATACCTCATAGTTTCTCTCACAAAAATATAATTTCCATAAACCTCCGCTGGATTATTTTTTCGATTGAACGGCTGCCGCCACCGGAAATTGGTCCCTTCTTTTCAACGGACATGAGTACGATCACGTGGTAGCGAGGTAACGGAGATTGGTTAATTCGACCTATAAAATGTTACGAGAACGGAAGAATAATTATACCGTTAATAAACTAATAATAATAGGTAGTTAATTAATTACGAGGTGAGAGGGTGCCAAGTGGGTAGTCGGTGGGAGGGGACGGCTACCCCCGGAAGGTGAACGTGTTTTCTGACAGGCCTGCACGTGACGGTCGCCATGGGGAGTTGCTTGTCTGTTGACACGTGTCCACTACTCCGAAGCGGAGAAGCCAGAATTAAGAAAATTTTACGAAGTCAATTGGGTAAATATTTCTCGATGAAATTTTGGAATTTTTAAATTTTAAATTTACCAATGACCTTGCTGTTATATTTTTATTTTCGATTAATATTTTTTTAAAATGTACCCCTAGTGTGAAAAGGCAGAAAATTGAAGTTCCCGTGTCTCCACGAGCCGTCTACTAGCAGGGTAGTTATGGCGCCAATTTTGTTGCCGCCCGACCCATTAAATGCAGCCTCGTGAGAGGTCAAATCACGATGCGGATTTTGATCTTCGAGTTTTTTCAACACGATAGACGTTGCTCTGTTCGCTTTTAATTTTTCTTTTTCGTTGTCGATTTTAACTGATCTTTTCCTCTTTCAATTCCTTCGATAATTATAGTTTTATCTTGGACAGTACAAAATATTATTTCGTGTCATAGGTGCTAAAATTGCCTTTCGAAAAGTTCGTTTGTCCCATAAATTGGTACCATATAAAGTTTTCTTTTTTGTGAAAATATAAGATTTACAATAAAAAATTGATGTTTACAAGGTAAAAATTGCTTAAACCAGGATCCTTGCAATTACTATTTTCAGACAAATTGAAAGACTCCTTCCTTGCTTTTTAATTCTTCAGAAACCAAGTCCATAATTTTGATACCCATTGGCTAAAACAAATTTGAAGAATTATACTGTACCTAGTAGACATCCGAAAGCTGCCTAACTGGCTAACAATTAACGCAATTACCGACCAGTTTTTGTCTGGTAAATATTCACACATTGTGTAAGGATAAATCATAGCTCATTTCCAGACAGAAATAATATGTTTCTATCGCTAAGTTAGAAAATAACCCACAAAACCACAAATACCACACAAAAACACAAAGTCTAAAAGGCAACAACAAATACGACGAAGTTCACCACACTTCCATCCCTTATAAATAAACCGGCCAAACGAAAAATGTTTGGACCAAAAATAACAAATTTTCAGTCATAGCAAATAAACAAAATAAGATAATTAAATTCGAGAGATCCGAAAGCTTCATAATAATGAGGATCACCGGGTGAATACAATTGTCAATAATTTCAAATTCGATAATTTTGGACCCTGCAAAAGTGGAAAAGGGCGATAGTGTGGGGGGCTAAATGTAGCAACAATGTCATAAATCCGTATGAAAATGCGGAGTTGAGTCACGAGTACACGTCATAAAGTCGTCGTCGGCAAATCTCAGAATAAACTAATAAGGGAAAAGGCGGGGCCCGCATGGTGTTGGATCCACGTGGCCCCACCCGCTCCGTTAGATCGAGGGAATCGATCAATCAGGATTCGGTGATCCTATTGAGTCGGGTGCACGCAAAGTGGACTGTCTGGGCTAATAATAACGTGGCGGCATCCTAGCTGGACAAACCACGACGAGGGATTGGGAGACGTATGGACATGGTTACTACGAAAAGAATAAAGCCATTCGTGGCACGTCTAAGCTAAGTAATTCCAACTACAATGGTGGTGCTAATTTCGGCATGCTAATTCAGAATAATAGAAAAAATATATATTTTCAATAATTTTTGGACTAACTGAATTTCAATCTGGTTTCGGAAAACCCCAAAATGATTTGTTTAAAGTGGTGGCGCGAGAGTAATTAAAATACGTTAAGTTTGTACAAAATAATAATATGGAGTTTGTAATCGGGGAAGTATTAACCGAAATTTAATTTTGGTAGGAGTTTTATGAGAATTTCTGTAAATATTGGACTAAAAAAATGTACACTTTATAATATCAATATTCAACAAGTTTTAGCAAAAACTGATATTTTATCCGAATTCAAAATAAGCTTAAGTACAAACATATAATTTGCCTAAGACCAGACACTAAGACCATCCGCAATGGTGCCCCTGCTACAGTCCGTGCCTTGGGCGCCACGTCAGCGTGCCCCTGCTCTCAGTTTTTCAGACCACCCGCAGCGGTTATGACCCGCGCCCCGGGCGTGCCACGTGGCAGCCCGTGATTGAGCGCGGGTCTGTGCTCGGGGCGTCCCCGGTGTCAGTCGGGGCGCGCCTCGCCCTGACAGGGGCGCCCCGCCCCGGGCGACGTGGCCCCTTCTGATTGGGCCACGTCGCCCGGGATAATAAATTTTTTTTTTATTTTTTTTTAAAAATCGAAAAAAATTAAAAAAAAATCGGAAAAATTAGGAAAAAAATTCTAAAAATTCTTTTTACTGTTTTTGACTTTTTTGTGCAATTAAATATTTTTTATTGTTTTTTGGTAATTTTATACAATTTTTTGAATCCAAATAACGGGACTTTTCGGATGAAAAAAAATGTGTGTGGTCCAAATTTGATGTAAAAATTGTGTGGTCCAAATTTGATGTAAAATTCTATAAATTACTACTACCTTCTTCATAAATTTTCACACCAAAATTTCTTATCTTTCTTATCTTTCAACACAATCTACATATTTTTCATTATGGCCGAGTCAATGTTAGAGATGGTAGATGAGCATTTCCGAGATGGGAAGCTCCGTGAAGCCTACGATATGTCCATTATGACATGGCATATGGACCTATACAATGAGAGGTTCAAACACTACCATGCCACATTCTGCATCTTACTTGTTGCCGAAGATTACGATAAGGTGCCCAACGCGTACAAGATCCTTGATCTCCCCAACTTCGCAAGCCCGGACACTTTTGCGCATGCTTTTTGTCGTATTGGAAAGTTCGTTGCCCCCGAGAATATCAAATCAGCAATTACTGAGAAAGCGTACAAGTTAGTCGTGGACGCTTTCGAGCTCCTCTTAGATGATGATAAGAGAATGCGGTTGAACTTGTACATTAGTTTGGGATTAATGTAAGAACTAAGTAATTTATGTTTTTTTAAATGTAATTTAATATATTTTGATGTAATCAATTTCAGTTTTTAAATTTATGTAATTGTTTCCAAGTTCGCATGTAATATTTTTCGAATTTTATAAAATTTCTGTTTCGCAAAATGTGGCACTTCGAAATTAAATTTTGCATTTTTTAAGTTACGCGGAAAAAATATTCGATTCTGATACAGATAACTGAATTTTAAAAAAGCTGAGCTCAGAAAAAAGCTGACGTGGCGCCCAGGGCGTGGCACTGTAGCAGGGGCGCCACTGTGAGCTGAAAACTGAGAGCAGGGGTGCGGCTGACGTGGCGCCCAGGGCGCGCACTGTAGCGGGGGCACCAATGCGGATGGTCTCAGCTCACAGTGGTGCCCCAGCTACAGTGTTCGTGCCCTAGCCGCATCAGCTTTTTTTTGAGCTCAGCTTTGTTTAAAATGCAATTAACTGTATTAGACTCGAATATTTTTTCGAGTAACTTCGAAAACGCAAAATAAAAAATCGAAGCACACAATTTTTCGAAATGGAAATTTTATTAAAAATTGCAAATTACAAAAGGAATTACAAAATGCAAGAAATAACATAGATTCTCAAGTTACATAACTAAGTACTACTACCAAACTTAGTTCAAACGTGCTCAACTAAGTCATTACGAAGAGCGATATGGGCTTCTCTATTCTGAATCTGAGAATCAGCGGTCATGAAACTTGATAGAGATCCAATGCGCTGAGTAGAGTATTCGTAGTTTGTAGGAGTGCTACTACTCCCTGCTGATTCGTTGAAGAATTCTTGTGGACAATAAAGCCCATATCCATCACGTTCATCTTCCAGTATCATATTATGCATTATGATAGAAGCAATCATAATTTTTCCAATGAATTCTTGATTCCAAAGAAGACATGGATTTTTTATGAATGCAAATCGAGCTTGAAGAACTCCAAATGCCCTCTCCACATCCTTTCTGTATGCTTCTTGCCGTTCAGCGAACATCTTCAACTTCCGGGTGGACGGAGATGTTACTGACTTCACAAAGGTAGCCCATTGTGGATATATCCCATCAGTGAGATAATATGGCAACTCTCTATGGGTTCCATTCACGGTATAGCTCACTTGAGGTGCACGACCTTCTAAAACATCAGAAAAAATAGGAGACTGTTATAATACATTGATATCATTACAGGTACCTGGTGTTCCAAAGAAGGTGTGCCATATCCATAGGTCATATGAAGCAACTGCTTCCAATATGATTGTTGGTTTGCCACTTCTCCCACCATATTGTCCAGCCCAGGCGGTTGGACAATTCTTCCATTCCCAATGCATGCAATCGATACTGCCTATCATGCCTGGGAAACCACATTGCTCCACCACAACTTGTTCATTGGACTTCCTTAGATACTCTACGCCAAAACAAGTTGTGATGCCATCTATGAATTTCTCAAACGCTTGCCGTGTGGTAGATTCGGCAATTCTAAGATATTCATCTACGACGTCTACTGCTAAACCGTAGGCAAGAACTCTCATTGCTGTAGTGCACTTTTGTAAAGCCGAAAGCCCGAGTCTCCCTGCAACATCATATGATTGTTGAAAGTAAGGATCAACAGCACTTACTGCTTCAACTATTCGGAGGAACAAAGGTCTGTGCATTCGAAACTGATGTCGGAACATATCAGGTCCATATGTTGGCGATTCAGCGAATTAATCTTGCACCAAGCGCTCTCCACCAAGTTGTCGTTCCCGGTTGATATAGCGTCTTGGTGCACGAGGAATCGCCGCAGCTCGCCTCCTTCGAACAGCGGCCTGTTCGGCACGAATGCTGGCTTCCATTGTGGCTTGCCATTGCAGCATATATTTGGCAACTAACTTATTATCTTCATCTCCTGAACTATCATGAAAATCAGAACTAGAATATGAACTAATCGGATTCATACTTATTTTTTTTTCTAAGGAGAGGAAAGGATTTGGTGTGAAAATTTATGAAGAAGGTGTATCAATTTATAGAATTTTCAAATGATTTTGGACCACACATTTTTTTCAACAAATTTGGACCATACACATTTTTTCTAATCCGAAAAATCTTGTTTTTTGATTCAAAAAATTAAAAAAAATTTAAAAAAAATTCTAAAAAAAAATTATTTGGACAAAATTATTGAAAAAATTGTAAAAAGAATTTTGATTTTGATTTTTATTTTTTTCCGAATTTTTTCGTTTTTTTTCAATTTTTTTTAAAAAATAAAATAAAATAAAATAACGGATAGGGCAACGTGGCCCAATCGGATAGGGCCACGTTGCCCTATCCGTTGCTCGCCCCCGAGGGCGAGGAGCGCCTCGCTGACATGAGAAGGCGCCGCGCATGTCAGCGAGGCACGCGGCACGCCCAATGGCGTGCCGCCACGTGGCGGACCGGGGCCGCACGCCCCGGCCGCTGCGGATGGTCTAAGGGGTTCCCGTGCCACATGGCGGTTTGTCATTGGACGTGCCATGCCACTCTAACACACGTGGCGTTCCTGCATGTTAGCATGCCGAAATTAGCACCGCCCTGATTGGGCAACAATATGAATCTACTCCTAAGTCTTATATACGAGGAAGTACCCAGAAAAAGAAGAGGAATGGGCTGGAGGAGGAAGAGGAGACACAGACAATTGGAGTTAAAAGGGATGGGGTTTGCGACATAGTTGTGAGGGTCATACAAAGTGTTGGTCGCTGCTTGGTTCTGGTAGAAGATGGTCGCAGTGAGAACGAGGCCTTCCTAAAAGTGAAAGTTATGGTGGCAATCCAAGTGGGTACGTTGGCTATTATTCCGTTGATGGTGGTGGTGGGACGAAGGTTCGTCTCTTATGGCCTATAGGGTTGTGGTCGACGGTCTCCCACCCCATTTGTACTCTTTTAACATTTTCATCGTGATTATGGTCAGTAGGTTAGTTCTCAAAACTCATTTGATTTTGCCTAATCACATCTTAAAAAGAGTGAAAGCACAAGTATTAAGAGTAGTATACTTTCTCTTTGATTTTTTTTAATATCGAGATCATATTGCTTAATATCGAGATCATATTACGTTTCAGATTTATATTATTGAGAAACTATTTTTTATCCTTATAACGTTTTTATGTAATAAAGGATGGATAGATATTTCAGATATGGGAATATATACCTTGCATGGAAACATCAATTTGATTTTCTAACTGTTTGACTCAAATATTTATTATCAAATTGTTTACTTAAATTAAATTATTCAATCAAACACAGAGACTACTTTATTTGGATATCTAAAAAGAAGTGATTTTGTAACTGTTAAAATATTCTCTTATTCGTTGACAATTAGCATATAGGATACGGTATTTAAGTGAGGATCTGATACTTCAAATACACCACTATTACCTTGTAAATAAAAATTAATCGAGGAAAAGGTTCAGAAGAAGTATGCAATTAGGAAATTCAAAAAAGTAAAATTGAGAAGGGGGAAAAAGGAGAGGGAGAGAGTGAGGACGAAAACGGAAATAAAATATTCTTTCCCTTTGGAGTGCAAAAAAGAAAAAGCAATTAAAGGTTAATAAAAAAAACAGGGAGGAAATATAAATAGGTGGCATAGAGAGAGTTCAGAAGGAGGCGTGGTTTTGCGCTTTTCTTATTATTTCCGACAAGGAAAAGAATCGAGTTAGAGAGAGAGAGAGAGAGAGAGGAGCGAGAAACAAGAGTAAGGAAGGGAGGAGGCCAAGCTTTCTTCTGTGGATACGCCGCCGTTTTGGAAAGGAGGAAGATATAGAGAGAATGGGTTTGCTTAGCGGGAGCGTGGATGAGTTTGAGAAGCTTGTAACGAGGATGACCACTCCTAGGTACACACACAATTTTCCCAACGGCTCGAGTAGAGAGACGACTCTTTCAATAATATATTTTTTCGTACTATATGTTCGAGTTTTTACATCCTTTTGTTTGTCCTGTTCTTGGATCTCTGTCTTGTTTCCTTTTTTGTGCGTGAATTTTTCAAAACTTAGTTTTAATTATAGAAAAAATGGAAATTTTAAAAAAAATTATAAATCGGGATTGACCTTTTTCGTTCCCCTTGTAAATTACAGGGTCGTCATAGACAATGCCGGTTGCTCCACCGAGACCATCGTCAAGGTACCCGGAAAAAGAAATTTCTATTTTTTTAAGCCGCCTCGCATTTTAATAAATCGAGTTATTAAATATAATTTTTTTTGTAAAAAATATTTCAGGTGGATAGCGCAAGGAAGCACGGGATTCTTCTGGACGCGGTTCAAGTCCTCACCGACCTTAACCTCTCCATTAAGAAGGCTTACATCTCCTCCGATGGGAGATGGTTCATGGATGGTTCGTATTTTCTTTTATTTTTTTTAATCTGCTAACTTGCGCTACCAATTGAACTGGCGCACTTTAGCAGTCACATTTCCGGGTTTTCTGATCTGTTTTTTTTTTCATCTGCAGTTTTCCACGTCACTGATCAGAACGGAAATAAGCTGACCGACGAGAGCGTTATTAACTACATTGAGCAGTCTTTAGGGACTATCCACTACAGCCGGACCAACGACTTTAACGGTCTAACGGCGTTGGAACTGACGGGTACCGATCGGGTCGGGTTGTTGTCCGAGGTTTTTGCCGTCTTGGCCGACCTGGACTGCGACGTGGTGGAGGCTAAGGTGTGGACGCACAATGGCCGGATCGCGTCTCTCATTTATGCCAAGGACTGCAACTCGGGGTCTCCGATCGAGGACTCGCAACAGATTGATCGGATTGAGGCGCGGCTGCGGAACGTGCTCAAGGGAGATAATGACATCCGGAGTGCCAAGACCTCGGTCTCGTTGGCCGTTACGCACACTGAGAGGAGGCTACATCAGATGATGTTTGCGGATCGGGATTATGATAGGGAGCCTATGTTTCGTGCTTCGGGTGGTGCTGCCCGCCCTGTTGTGACAGTGCAGAACTGGGCTGAGAGGGGATATTCGGTCGTAAATGTCCAATGTAAGGACCGGACTAAACTGCTGTTTGATGTTGTCTGCACGCTGACTGACATGGACTATGTTGTGTGCCATGCTACCATCCACACCTCCGGAGACATGGCGTTTCTGGTGGGTTTCATATTGTGTATACACATTAATTTTGGAATGATCATAATTCTTTCTTGGTTAATTGACTTGAATTTGTTGATTTTTTACAGGAATTTTATGTTAGACACTCGGATGGTACCCCGATCAATTGGGAGCCCGAGAAGCAGAGAGTTATCCAATGCTTGAAAGCTGCTGTTGAAAGAAGAGCGTCTGAGGTATCTGTTGGAACTTTGATTTAGATGTTTCATAAATTGTGTTATTTATATTCATTAGTAACATTTATTAAATTTTGTAGGGTTTGAGACTTGAACTGCGCACAGGGGACAAGCAAGGTCTATTAGCAGATGTTACAAGAACATTCAGAGAGAACGGTCTCAATGTGACAAGAGCTGAGATCTCGACGACCGGCGAAACAGCCTTGAACGTGTTCTACGTAACAGATGCAATCGGGAACGCTGCTGATCCTCAGATAATCGAATCCGTCAGGCAAAGTATCGGTATTCGTTCTTTGCAAGTCAAGGAACTGCCTAAATTGACATACCATCGCTCGACCAACAGGGAACAGCATGCAGCTGGCGTTGCAGGGACAGTGTTGCTATCACTTGGGAGCATATTGAGAAAGAATCTCTACAGTTTGGGACTGATCAGATCGTATTCGTGAAGTTTGGCCAGCGTTTTTTCGTTACACTTTTTTCGGGATGGCATATTCTTTGGTTTGAGGATCGGTATCTGGTGAATTGTACAGCAGTAGCAGCAGAAGCAGTAGTTGTTAATGGTTGTTGGGTTTGGTTGGGGTGAACAGATTAGATTGATTGGGATATTAGATTGTGGAGGAGGAGGGGCTCTAGATTTTTATATCTTATTAGTTATTTATTCCCTGCCTTCGGTTGATGGATAGAGAAAAGATTGGAATTGAGAAAGAAACAAATGGAAAGTTAAAGCAGTTGGTGGAGCGTAGTGATTGAGAGTATAGTTTTGTTTGCTGGCATTGAGAGAGAGAGAGAGAGAGATTAGGTAGATTGGTAAAACATTTGAATCCCATACAGCTCACAGCTTTGTACATAACGACCTTCTAATATATTAATGGTTGACTTGATTACTGTTATTTTATATATGTTCTTATGATTTGAATTCGGTTGATGGATAAAGAGTTTGCAACGACTTTAAACATCGTTAACAAGGCTCTTATACAATAAACAAATTTTGTGGTTTCGGACCCATATTGATCTTATGTTCATGAAAATTTAGCCACTCATCGATTGCATGAAAAAAAATATATAGTTTGAATTTTTGCAATATATCAGTCAACTTCTTTCTCATATTTTCGGTCTTAATTTCACCAGTGGAGGATGATATTTTTGTCAAGTAGTGTGATGTTATTATTGTACTATTTGATATAAATTTTATGATATATAAAATTAAGCCACTTTAAAAAAACAGAAGGGAAATTGCACATTTTTTGTAATGGTGATACCAATTCTGAAACCCTTTTTAACTGATATAAAGTTATGTACCATATATATATATTAAATAGTCTAATTCGTATAAAGCTGAAGACTTCTCCAACTGAACACCGTAGTGACTAAGCTCTGGCATGAATTGGAGTCGAATGAGTTAAAATATTTGATATATTAAAATGATTTAATTAATATTATTTATATCAATAATTTATTGTTTTATATATTTGACCTGAATCAATTTTAAAATATAATACATTAGAAAAAATTCATGTTGATATATAAATTAAGCCAATTATATCACAAGAGGTCAATATAAAAATAGAAGGCCATCCTTTGGTTTGAGAGCTTACGAATCGTCGCCCTTTCCCATGGACTCTCGCCAATAACACAATATTTTTTGAGGAAAATTCACTTTTTATACCTGTGGTTTGAGGATTTTTTCGCGATCCTGAATTTCAAAAATGTAACTCGTAATTCTGAGATTGGTCAATTATTTTGCGTCGTAGCCTGGGGACAGATTCGAGCAAAAAAAAAAACCTCAGAACCTAAAACTAAATATCATTTTCAATCCCATATTTTTTTAAATATTCTAAAAATCCCCTCTTCCTCCTCTTTTCTCTCACGTCTCTTCTTCTTCTCCCTCCTCTCTTCTTTTTCCCCATATATTTTCGACCTCCCAACATATCTTCGGCTTTGACGAAATGAGCAAGAGTTTTAGTTGAAACTAATCTTCGGCCTCCCAACATATCCTCGTAACTGTAATCCCCAATTCCAAAATTAGGTTAGGGTTCCATAAAAGGATCGACCAAGTGGAGAAGGGGGAAGCCGAAGGCCCCAAGTTGGTGTCCTAGAGCAGCAAGTCTGTGGGGAAGAAGAAGAAGAGGGAGAAGAAGAAGAGACGTGAGAGAAAAGAGGAGGAAGAAGAGATCTTTAGAATATTTTAAAAAAATATGGGATTGGAAATGATATTTAGTTTTAGGTTCGGAGAATTTTTTTGGCTCCGATCTGTCTCGAGGCTACGTCGCAAAATAATTGACTAACCTCATGATCATGAGTTGCGTTTTCTAAGTTCAGGATCATTGCGCAAAAATTCTCAAACCACAGGATAAAAGTGAACTTTTCCCTTTTTTTTTTTGAAAGGTCCAACATCACACTTTGATGGTCGATTTTTGGAATTAAAACATGTGAAATCTAGGTTACAACAAAATACAATTTAGAAAAATGTTATGCTATATGCGTCTCAAAACTTTAAAATATTGGCATACAAGTCTTTCTTACAATGCTAGTTAATTTTTTATGTGCTTGTGAGTACTAATAAGTGTATAAATAGTAAGTATAACAATTTGCTATTTTGACCTTTTTTTTATAATACAATCTGTTTGAAAAATGTACCCAAGAATCGAAATCAACACATGGATATAGTTAGGGCAAAATAATAATTTTCATTCTTAAACTTTAATATGCACGTACATATAAATCCTTCTAACAATTGACGATTGAAAAGTCGACATAACGGTTGCTATTTAATTTTCTTTTATTGACAGAAAAAAGTGTTTGTATAATGTGAATTCTCCGTGGACCGTTCTCGGAATCTCAGGCAAGTAAAGATCAACAGCCCCCTCAATTTAATTTAAGTGCAAACTTAAATAGTATCATACGTCATCCCAATATGAGTGTCCGTATAGAAACTAGTGAACATTATGACAAATATTAATCCAAACTACCTCAAGCGACATAAATAACAACATTTCTGTTGATTGATCCTAACCTGAACTAATTCAGTGAACAATCTTTGTAAATATTATCTGATATCACTGGTTGATGATACAAAGTGCATATGTAACATATGTTTCTTGCGGCATACAAAACATATTCTATGCCACTTTTTTTTTATATAAACTTCTCTTAACAAATACGTAAAATTCTATTTAAAAATCTACATTTCATTTTTAAGCCAGTTAGGAAAGGATAACAACATAAGCAAAGTAACAATAATTTGGGTAAAGCGAACGAACTCATACAGATAAACAATTGTTTAAGTGGTTCAATTTTATAATATATACTTGCAAGTTGCGCTAACTATAGTAACCCATAGAATTCTTATGCTTAGTTTGGAAGAAGCATATTGGAGAACCCAACAAAGGAAGTGTTAGATAACTGGAGTTGCTTTTGTATTATTGGTTAGTTTCTTATGGTAGCAATAATATCTCTGAAGTTTATTCTTGTTCATGGTCTTTTCAATTTCACAAGCTTTCTTAGTTGCAAATTTAAAAGGAAAATTTTGTTCTAACTTAATCACATGGCTCCAACGCAGGTCCTTTATTATAATTTTGATTCTTTGTCTAGGAAAAGCTTATTCCTTGGCTACGCATCTTTTTTACTTTTAGACATTCTTGGAAAAGCGGTAATATAATTGGGCCTAGCCGACTGTGGGAATCATCCAAAATGAACACTTGTTGTCAACGATGGTTAGTTATTATGGCCAGAAACGTAGGTTTGTTCTTTTTAATCAATTTTTCTTACAAAAAAAAAAGTAGTTTGTTCTTTGTGTCTCGAACCGATACTTTCGAAACGTACATCTAGCCAGCCATGCCATTACTGGCTTGCTCAAGGTGGTAACTTCGTAATCTTCGAAAACGGAAAGCTGGGAACAAGATCACGATCCAATTAACAATAAATGTTTTGTGCACAAAATGTTTTTAAGGTTCTTTTAGATTGAAAAATGGCCAAATTGAAAATTTGGTAATTAAATGTTACATTTTATAACACAACTATAAAATATTTAGAATTGTTTGATATGTTTGTACTAAATATAATTATTTTAAAAACGTTTCGGTCTTATCGGGACTAGAAACAGAGCAAATCGTTCTCAATATATTGTATTAAAACGTTGGTCATGCCAAATTATCAGACTTTTTTGGGCTCCTAAACCTTTACTATTGACCTAATAAAGTAATAGAGCGCTTACAATAAGTCAATGAGAACAGGAAACTCCCTTAATCATCATTCTAGTGAGTAAAAAGGTTGAATTAATATTGTCAACAAAATATCTTCTATAATAATATTCTTCTATCCAAAAATAATGTTATAATCTTTAATTCACATATACATTAACAAAATACACATTGTAACAGATTGAAAACAGTCTGCCTCCATTTTGCTCATAACTGCAATCTTAGATGATCATATGCAGTTAGGTGGAAGGTTATAACCAATTAAATACATTAAGACAAATTATCGATTACTCTAATCACCAAAATGACCGCCGGACTTTGACCAACTTGGGGACATGTCACATACAGTTGGAGTTGATAAAATTGGCATATTGGCAACTAAGATGCAATTAGCCTCATGTGGTTGTACTTGGAATCTATCTAGATGCTTGCCCTTGGCCTTTTCTAGTTCATAAAGCAGGACATTTGAATATTACAGCTGACGCGAGAGTGTGTGATGTCCCATTTAGCTTTCAATTAATAACGCGCATAAGTAGGTTGGTAAGTATCAACCACCAAAAGTAGATGCTTGGCCACATTAGGGAGAGATATTCCTTGTTCTCCGAAGGATTCTTTAAAATAAGATGGTTTCTAGTAGTTATCGTTAGGAAATTGAAACGGAACCATAACACACAACATGCATTAATTATGTGAAAATCTTAAGATGAGAAACAAGCATGGGTGAAGGAAAATTCACTATGTGAGACAAACTAGTATAAATTACAACACTCGAACAACATATGTCTACATGCATATGAAAGACTAGAGCCTAGAGGATTCAAAATATTTTTTTTTTGACTTGGAACTTGCTGACATTTTTGAATTCTATCAAGATTTAACTAACATTCACACGTAAGAATTTGTTGGTGCTCAAAATCAAGATCCAATAAGATGATTTGGGTCAAATACCTAATAGTTATCAAATGGCTCATACTTTTGGTATTTGAACATATGATATCTGTAGTTGTATTGATATATACTAATAATTTAGAGTCGAGTAATATCTAAAACTATAATGTTTCATAATTTTTTCTACATTGACAAATTCAGATGATACGATACGTTGATTTTGATTGTGTCTAGGTTAGTGTATATGTATGGTTTCATTTTTTAAGAGGTGAGATTTATGATCTGAGTATGAATTCTATGAATTACTATATTATTTTACTATTTTATCCTACTTCCGAAATACTAGGTAGACCATAATCAAACTCTTTTATGTTTATGTATTTGTAATTTCAACGGTATGCAAAATTTCATGTCTCATTGTCATAAAATTTTTATTGAATGGTTTTTTAGCTTGTTATTGATTTATAACGTATAAGATATCTTGCATTTATAATTTATTTGAAGTATATACATAAAACTATAATTTTATGCTTAATAAATTTCATTTAATTGAACATCAGATTTTAGGTTGATGGTAAGGGTATGTATCTTATAACAATTTTGTAGAATCGAGGTTACAATATGAGTCTAACTCTCAAAATTAGGATTTAAGTAATGTCTTATCCATAACTCACCATACTCATTAACATCCTTATTTACAAGGTTTACTCTTCAAACAAATATCTACAAGGTGTATACTCTATATATTATTTAAACGAATCAAAATTTCATACCATTTACATCAATTAAATTAGGTGAATATGAAATAGATTGTTGAGTCCTTCTTGTGGCTCCGGGAATGGTTTTTAAGTTCCAAAATAATTAATAGTTTCCAATTTACAACATGCATGGTGGAATCGAACATGAACGTGCCTTATTAGACCAAACTGCAAGAGATTTCTATTCTGTTTGTGGATGCAAGTTGACTTTACTAAAGAAGTTAGCATGCGATTCGATTCGATTTTGGAAAAAAGTTTACTTTCTGAGATATTTAATCTCAACTTTCTCATTTTTTATGCTAATTTTTTACGTCATACCGAAACTTGGATCTTAAACTTTCTTTAATTTACAATTCTTTATACTATTAAGCTACACGTGCTTTGATTTCTTTGTTGGTTTTCATTCCAATATATCAGTCCTTATTTTCAACGGTGAAGGAAATTATTTCATATAATTCAAATCAATATTTAGAATAGTTGAAGGTTATGACCCTGGAAATTTATAACAATACAATGGATTTTCACCAGAGAAATGTTTCGTAACATTTTTAAAGACTATATTAGCCCCAACCCAACAAAATGTAAAGACGGTATTAGAGAGAGAGAAAAACCCTACGGAATTACTAGGGATCAACTTTTACTATTCTCATAAAAAAATTCCTTTCATCTTTACCTCTCTCTCTCTTAGTAGGGGTAGTAAGATAAACACAGGTTTGTTTTGTAATTGAGCTTTCGTCTTTAATCAAATCGGGCCGGACTAATTTACTAAATTTGTTTTTGTATATTATATTACTTTGGTCCTGCCCTGGTTCTACTTTTTAAATGTTTTTTCCATAATGATAATTTACTTGCCAAAAAAAACTGAACAGTGTTAGTATCGAACGTGTTTATATGCTTAATGATAAAAAAAGATGCTTAAAAATCAGGAGATGTTAAATTTCCCCAAACAAACACAATGAATTCAATCAATTAATGATTGTTTGTTTAATACAATCCGATTTCCATAAATGGCTAAGCCTCAAACTTGTCCAAAGATTCAATTTCTCAAGGCCGCGGCCCAAAAATTTGCTCTTGGGCCTTTTATCTTTTCTGTTCCTTTTGCAGCTTCCGTACTACTGTTCAAGCCCATCTCGGCCTACAAAAGGTCCCCAATAGTTGTAGTAGGAATGAATACCATCAAAGGGAGTTGATCCCGAATTTGTATTAAATTAGGAAATTTTGGGTTCAAGAATTACTAATAGTACTCTTCTCAAAATTCTAGATATTAAAAAAATAGAAAGAGCCAAAGGTTATTTTTCTGTCGTGTATGTGCTGAGTCAGATTAAATGATTTTTATGTTCGTCGAATTACAAAGAATTTCCGGAGACTAAAAAGTCTATTGCACTATTTTTCTATGACCGACTCAATTTAACATCTCGAACACCGGTTAATACAAAATATAATATCTGAGACCTCTTAAAAAAATTAAAATTTTATGAACTTTTGATTCTATAGTTCGTAAACATATATAGATAGTCATAATCAAATAAATTAATTTTTTCAAACAAAACATATAATTTGTAAGATATTTACAAAACTGTTCTTACTCCATCTGAACATCGTATCGGAATATGATATTTGAGTTTCTTTTAGATATCTCGTTACATATATCGGGAAACCAAGACTTATGCTTGACTA
Organism: Hypericum perforatum; assembly: GCA_012979155.1. Classification (NCBI taxonomy): domain Eukaryota; kingdom Viridiplantae; phylum Streptophyta; class Magnoliopsida; order Malpighiales; family Hypericaceae; genus Hypericum; species Hypericum perforatum. The sequence continues at coordinate 282,386 of SOPF01028504.1, forward strand.
GTTTTAATCAAAATTTATGATTGATCATGTAATAAAAAGTTAGTTTCCAATTAATCATGATAAGTGGAGTCCACAAAGGGATGTAATATAAAATAAAGAGCCATGTTCCAGTTATTCAATTAGATTGGGAAGAAGCTGAGAAATTTTGCCCCGTGATTTATATATACCGGGATCCTCGACAGCGACATGAACATTCGGAAGCAAGTCTCGCTAACACGTAGGAGAAATGCTTGTCGAGACGGAAAAGGCTGAGCGGATTCCTTTTTAGCATATATACCGAATTCTTTGCTCCATCTCTTTAAAATATTTGGTCCATCTTTTCAATTTCTTTGCAAGAGGCATGCGTTTCAATTTTTTGAATTTTTTTGAGGAACATGTAGGTTTCTAGAAAATGGAGCACAGATTTTTGATGAATAGGATACAAACGTCAGATATGTTTTACGTTCTGTCTCCTCGAATACTATATTGAAAACTATCTACATATTATTTGATCACCGAGAGTTCCGATTTGGGAGCTTCTGTCAAAATGAAAAAAAAAAAAACGAAACTACATATTACTTGGTAAAAAATTTTAATGATCCAAAAATATTTTATACACCTGAGAATAAAAAAAAAACTAAGAACACCACTATGGGAGGGCACTCTCCCCGGTTCACGTAACCAATGTGACGTCCAATATCATTGTGCCTCGTTGTCGTCATTACCTGCATGATGAGATCAATAACGGATCCAGAAAATTTATACTATAGAGGCAAAGTATTTATGTAACTCATGTAATAGACAAAAAAAAACTTAATAGGAATAAATTAGTCAATATTAATAGGCACAAACTCTTTTTTCTATTAAATATATACCAAAAAAAAATTTTGTGGGGGCAATTGCCCCCACTTGGTACCATGTAAATCTGTCCCTAGATGCGAGATTGAACAACCTCATTTTTTTCTCATTTAGTTTTTTTGTGTGAATTTAATGTATTTGTAATTTGAATTATTTATAAATATTTTTGTGTTTTGCAAATTATTATTTCTGTTACCTTAAAATTATAATTTTTTTAACTCGTTTGAAATTATATTTATGTTACATATAATTAGTTATATTAAAAAAGCAAAATTGACTTCTACCAATAACAAATAACGAGATACCCTTAGTGGATGGTATAAAAAAACTGTTGACTACTGTTACCCCCGTTGTTTCAGAGAGGAAACACAGTGTACCTTCCAAGAATCACGAAAATTTCATATTTCCAAGAGGGTATATTCATTGATGACTTGCACTTAAAGAATAAACAAAGACCTTATTTAGTATATCCTACGCCTGACATCATCAACATATTAATGTACAACTTTTTTAAAGGTAATCAACCTAAGCAACAGGTCAGCTCACCCGCAACCTAAAAATCTAATATATAATCATCATGCGAAATAGGTAAAAGTATAACTTGTTTGGATCAAACTTAAAAATGTATTGAATTCGACTTTAATAATGAAGACATGTTATTAGAATAACACCTCTATATTAAGAAGTAGCAATATTTGATTTTGATTATATATATGAGAAGTTCACAAAAAAAATCACCAAACCGTAGAAATTTAAAATCAAGAAGACAAATAAACACACAATCAATATTAATCAGTTCGAACTATAGATTTATTAACCAGATCTAGAAGCATACCCCCATATTTTTGGTGGTTTATTGTGATTCGACACGAAATTGACTTGACCATGCTCAATTCTCTGGTGTGAACAAAATAAGCTAATTAATCTAAAGGGTGGGCTGGGCCGTAAATAAAGAAATGCTTGAGAAATTTCAGTGACACCTTGTTCTCAGAAGTTTACATAGCTTCACCCAATAAAATACACAACTAATTTGTATTATTATATTAGCATTGCGTATACCATATACGTCATATCTCAGGAACCCTATATATATTAAGCCAAAAGCAGATGGTTACTGACAAGAAATAAATCATAATACTTATCATATAAACTAGAAACTCGATGAAATTTTTTGGGTCACCGGTTTTTGTTCTATTACTTCTCTCTATTGCAGCCACCCTATACTTGAAATTTCCATCTCGTCTGTTCCTGATTTTCCTGTTCAATTCCGTAGTTTTGGCCGTCGTTGTCCAGGGAACACCCGGAGGCCAAGCTGAAGACTGGTGTTTGTCATATTCGACGGCATCTCCATATGATGCTGGAGATGATTTGGATGAGGATAACAAGAACACCGACCGGCATGTTGGTGAGTTTGATGACGAAGATGCAAAAAATAAAGAGGATGTCGACGAAGATGACTATAGTGATATTGATGACGAGTACAATGACGGGTCTGATGATGGATACGACGAAGATGACGATGATGAAGGGTGTAGTGACGACGAGATTGGTTGGGATGAGGATGACGAAGAAGAAGTTAATGATAATTTAGAGGGCAGAGTTGAAGCCTTCATTTCCATGGTCACCAAAGGATGGAAGGACGAATGGTTGAGTGACAATTTTGGTGGTGAGATGTTCTTTGGATAGATCACTTGGAAACTTGAATTATTACATTTTGGATAGCTTATAGCAAGGTAAACTGTTTTTATTGAATCCTCTAAAAATTTTAGTCTTGGGGTTTCTTTTTGGTTAACCGTATGTACTCTTCCCTCTAGTGTTTCTGCGTCCAATTTTAGGGACGGACATTTCAAATAAGAGTGGACAGTAAAAGAACGTTGTATAGTTGTTATTTGGGTTGGTAAACCCTAAACCCTACTTTGTATTATTATTAGTATACCTAATGTTCGAGAATGTAATCGAGTACTAGTTTATGTTAAAAGTATATGTTGAATATCATGAGTTAGATTCATATTAATTACATTTTTATATCTAGTTCAGTTATTTTTTTTAAATCAAATTACTAGAAGAAGGGCCAAGTCCACAATGAACAAAAAGTTGAAAATAACGGCGGAATGTTTAGAAAGTCATCGCCCTCCCTTCTACGAAGTATCCCATTAAGTCACCTTATAATGTCTACTAAGATCCAATGAGAAAAACCTAAACTAAAAAAAAAAATTCATCCAATTTTTTTTAAACTAGGACAACTAAATCTGTGATTTTGGATGGTTGTCTACAAAAATGAACACTAAACATTTAAGTGTAGGAGAAGACAAGATCTCGTTACTAAATTAAAAACAAGTCAAGATGATACGGATGAGACAAACCAAAGCTATCATTCTATTTGGTTTGCAAAACCAAAAAAAAGTATTCTGAAGACTTTCAAGCAGATAAAATATACGAAAATGTATCCAAAATTATGTACAAGGAAATACTGTTGGAATTAAAATGAATGAGCCCAAAGCCTATAAGTGTTGTTCAATTCTTTTTAGAGCTGTTTTATTTTTAACGTGTAAACGTGATTCGGATTTCCCTTCGTACTTGATCCGAAGTGTGTTGATGATTCGTGTGAATTTAATGCCACCTGGCCAACTATGGCACACGCCAATGGTGCTAATGGCGCGAGCCAATATTGTCCGATTTAGCTCGCCTCACGAGCTCGTCTCACGGCCCTTCCAGAACCTATTGCGTGCGCCAATGTTCTTCGTGTAAGAACAATGGCGCACGCCAATGACCTATGGCGTGCGTCAACTTTCAACAGCTTCAGCACAGAGTAAGTCCGGTTTTGTCGATCCTCAGGAAATTGAGTTCTAATGCTACGAACTTAGTTTCCAAACTTGTTTAGGAGTATATTATGAAGATTGGTTGATTTATAACTCGAACTAACTTCTAAATTAATGATCTAAAGATTTAGCAAGTTTAAAGTCTATTAACTTCAAAATACAAGATTAACAATCTAATTTAGCAAATTTAACTAAGAGTGAGTTTCGTACCATTGAAACTTATGTCATCAACTAACTTTGGGGTTTATTATGTTTGTATTATGATCCGAGTGTTTCATGAACAATAAATCTACACTTTCGCGCTAGATTTGCCTAAATTGCTCTTAGCAAAACTTGAACCAACTAGATGTTCTTTTGACCCCACTAGTTGATTCAAATCAAGCTAAGAAACAACTATAATTATCACTCAGTGGACAACTAATTACTTAAGTAGATTTCTCATTAATTAAGTACTTAGTCATCTAGTTAATTTTTACACTAATTCCATCATCTTTCGATCTCAAGTTTTAGCCAAGTTCATAGTTATGGTTATTCACATAGATTTTATCACAGCCAACTAGTCTAAACCGTTGTCAAAGGCAAGAACTAATTATGATCATAATCTTAGTGAATCCATAATTAAGCTTTAAGTCCATTAACTAGAACATATTTCATGCATGTTTAACCCCTCAAATTAGTTGATTACATGTTAGTTTCTAGGTCCTAAACTCATAGAATATACTACTCACACATGCTTATACAAAACACAATATAAACATTAACAAACTTAAGCATAACTTAATAAAATGAGATTACAAGAAGAGCAAGCTTAACAATGTTCAAAGAAGCTTCCTTAGTCCTTCATGTCCATGGCAGAGAGTTACAATTTTCGTGGCTTAATTTCTGGATATTCTCTGCATGCTTCTCTCTCCATTTTTTACACATTTTCTCATAATGTGTCATCATTAACTAAAATCCAAAGTCTAAAGTCAAAATAACATAAACTAAGCTAATATCCTAACAACTATCCTCTTTTGTCCCCCCAAAGTGTCTGTAAACCCTTAAATTCTGTAAAACTCCGCGTGCCTTGGCCCCCTAAGTGTTTGCCAATGAGAAGAGCAAGTGGATGGCCAACTTTGTATCTCTGTCTGTCCATGGTGCGTGCCAATTGTGTCTATGGCGCGCGTCAATCATGCCGTAGTCCAACGTCAGAGTGACCTCTCCATCCAGGTGTGTATGGCCCGTGCCACACGTGCCTATGGCGTGCGCTAGAGGTGCACAGGTGCAGAATCTTGCGCTCTCGAGCTCCAAATCGTCTATGCCCTAGTGCCATCAATCAAGTATCCTCCTTGAGTCATCAAGTAGGCTCCTAAAACCACAAAAATACAATGAGAAAAGACAAACATAACTAACAATCACAATAATTGAAAAAACTAACACAAGACGACTAAAAATCTCTAGAAACAAACTAAAAACTACAAAAAGAACCTAAGAAATAAACACAAAATATGAGTGTTTAAGGCACTCATCACACTCCCACACTTGAATCGTTGCTTGTCCCCAAGCAAGGCTCAAATATGGAAAACAACAAAACAAAAATCACGAAAGAACACAAAGACACACAAAAAGGTAAAAACTTAGCATGACCTGATCAAAACTTAACTTCCGTCAAAAACATCAACTTATATAAAAAAATCCCATCAAAAACCTAGTTAGTTAATTAATTCAAAGCACAAAATACTACAAACTAGTAGTCACCTCGACACTCTATTGTTTAAACAAGTGTTGACTCTATGTAAAAGACACTATAAGGTTAAACTCTCGAGGATAGTAAAGTGTATCACTCATATAATGTGTATGGTCAACTTTCCTATCACTCGCATACAGGTCAGTATCTCAAAGCATCCTATGTCCTACTCAGTGCTATCTAAAAGTCGCAATGGTTGTCAATGATCGGGGGACTTTTTCATCGGGTTGTAATGGGGCTGAAGGTCATGGTGAGGTAAAAATATATAGAAAGTGGCTAAACCACCCAATCCGAGGACTCAATACATGAACTAAGCAGTCTCTCGCCTAATCTAAAACATCCTCACCAAGTATAATAAACAAACATACACTCCCCAATATCCCAATATACTAAGACCTAGAAGCTCGAATTTTGCCTAAACTTATGCTTATTCAACTTCACATTCTTTTTCTTTTCTTCTTCTTTTTTTTAAACACTTCTTTTCTTACATTCAACACACTATAACTCATGCACGTGTCTAGGCAAAACTCGGCTTCTCAATATGGTCACAAACTATAAAAATAAAATCCCAACATATACCCCAAATCGGTTTCAGATACCGACTACTCATAATACAAACATTCCCAACAAGCGCATTTACTACTCCGGGTCAAATAAATTTGACATTAGAGTTTTATGAAGACGTGTATCAGAAAAATATGTATTACTTATTAATATGAATAATATTAATCAAAATACTTAAATATTTTAGACATAACATATCATTTTAGACATAACAAAATACGTAAGTATTCTTCTTTCAAACGAACATCGTAGATGTTGTTAGTCCTCCTCCATCTGAAGATCATATCTTATATGATGTTTGAGTTCTTTTTTTTTTGTGTGTGTGGCTATTTTGCTCCGCGAAAATCGTTCCCATCTGTCGCGAAATCTAGACTTACGCTCGTCTAGTCACAATCAAAATTTATGTTTGATCATGTAATGATAAGTTAGTTTTCAGGTAATCACCAGAAATGGAGCCCACAAAGAATTTCCGTTCCTCACTCCGTACGTTGTTATCGCTAACGAGCTAACAATACTCCTCCCTATGCATATAAATTATATAATATAAAATAAAGAGCTATCTTCCGATTATTCAACCAGATTGGGAAGAAGCTGAAGAACTTTCCGAGCGATTTCTATATACCCGGAAATACTCGTTTACGTTCCTCGACAACGACATGAACATTCGGTAGCAAGTCTCGGTGACACGTACGCTAAAGGCTTGTCGAGATGGAAAAGGCCGATGGGATTCTTTTATCACCATATACTGAATTCTGTGCTGCATTTTAAAATAATATTTGGTCCATTTTTTTCGGAATAGGCATGTGTTCACTTTTTGAAAAAAAATTGAAGGACATGTAATTTTCTAGAAAATGGATGACAAGTTTTTGAAAAGTAGAATATAAACTTCAGATATGTTTTACGTTCTGTAGCTTGTATATTTCCTCAAATACTACGTTATATTGCTAGAACGTCTTTATGACTTCGTCCAACGGTGTAGAAATTTTGCCTAGTCTCGGAATATATCATTTGCCATGTCAGTACAAACAAGAAGCGAAAAAAGTGACGTGTTGTGTAGAATCGCATGAACTTTTTCATTACCTAGGAAAAATGACCCTACATGTTACTTGGTAAAAAAAAGTCACTTAATAAAGTGTATTTTTAGTTAATCATACTCCTAAAGTGTATTTTTAGTTAATCATACACGTAAAAAAGAAACAATTGAGTGGATTAAAAATGTCGTAGACTACCGTTAGCACCCAATTTTTTTTAAAGTAAATTATATATACCAAAACTTGAAACCTTGAACCTCATTACAATCTTCGTTACATGCCTTTTCCATTTGCTGTTAGCATCCGTTGGTGTATTCTTCCAAGAAACACGAAAACTACACATTTCCAGGAGGCTATAATCAATGAGGACTTCCACTTAAAGAATAAACAAAGACCTTTCTTTGATATATAATACACCTGACATCATATAATATATTTTTTGATAAGTATAAATCATATAACTTTAATGTACAACGTTTTACTCAAGCAACTGGTCAGATCACCCTCAACCTTAAAATGTAATGTACTTATCATCTTTAGGTATAGATGGTAAGAAACTTAAAGTTAATATAAAAAAGTTTTTATTAACGAGTGAAAATATATCATTGAAAGACTAATTACTATACAAGACTTGTCAATACTCAATTATAAATATTAGAAACTAACTACAAATGTAATAAATGATCACCAAAACGTAGAAATTAAGCATCAAGAACATAAATACATGCAGAGTCACTATTTTTTTAAGGATAAATTTTAGTATACTAATAATTATACATTGTCATAATTTGAATCCTATATTTATGTCAAATCATTCAACGTTTTTTAATGTTAGGAACAATATCATTAGACGACTAAGTCAATCACTGCTAATTAGTTTGAATTAGGTATTTATTTTTTCCTGTAAAGATAAATTTTATATAGTCAAAATTCGAAACATGAACCTCTTTTAGATCATACAATACTTTATGTTTTTAGCTAAATGACTGGAGTTAAATATTTATTAACTAGATCTAGAAGCATATATGCTGCCATACTTTCCCGTGAATCATTGTGACTCGACATAAAATTGACCCGAGCCTGTTCAATGCTTTGATGTGACCAAAATAAGCTAATTAATCTAAAGGGCGGGCTAGGCACAAATAAATAAATGGTTGAGAAATTTCAATGTCACCTTTTTCTCGGAAGTTTACATGTCTTGACTCAATAAAATACATAGCTAGTTTATATTGTTATATCAGCATTGCGTATTTGCGTATACTACTACTTACTTCTGATCTCAGGAACCCTATATATATTTAACTACTAGTAGATGGGTATTGACTTGAAATAAAGCATATTATTTATCATACAGACTAGAAACTCAATGAAAATTATGGGGTCACCGGTTCTTGTTCTATTACTTCTCTCTATTGCAGCCACCATGTAATTAAAATTTCCATCTCGTCTGTTCCTGATTTTTTTGTTAAATTCCATTATTTTGGCCGTTGTTGTCCATGGAACACCAGGAGGCCAAGCTGAAGAGTGGTCTTTCTCACATATCGGTTACTTGCCCAAAAAAGAAACATTTGACGGCGTCTCCATATGACGCTGGAGATGATTTGGATCAAGATAACAAGAACACTAACCGGCATTTTGGTAAGTTTGACGACGAAGATCAAACGATGACGAAGATGTTGACGAAGGCTTAGATAGTGAATATAGTGACATTGATGACGAGTGCAATGGTGGATCTGATGATGGCGTGAAGATGGTAGTGATGACGACATCGGTTTGGAGAGGATGATGAAGAAGAATTTAATGATAATTTGGAGGGCAGAATTGATGGAAGGAAGAATGGCTGACTGACGATTTCAGTGATGAGATGTTCTTTGGCTAGATCACTTGGAAACATGGAATATTACATTTTGGATAGCTTATAGTAGATTTTTTTATTTGAATCCTCTAAAAAATTTTAGTGTTGGGGTTTCTGTTTGGTTAGATTAAAGCTCATGTAGTCTTTTCCCTTTGGTGTTTTTGCGTCCAAATTTTAGGGACATGCATTTCAAATAAGAGTGGATAGTAAAAATAACGTTGTATAGTTGTTATTTGGGATAGTACACCCTTCTTTGTATTATTACTATTATTATTAGTATATCTAATGTTCAAGAATTTAATGGAGTACCAATTTATGTTTAGATTATATGTTGAATAACATTAATTTATTAATTTATTTTGCATTATAGAAATACAAATTTTGAAATTGATCGATATTTATGTGTTTGACCAACTAAATCGATTAATATCATTAACTGATGTCATAACGACTAATGCAGAACATAAAGAAGTGGAATTTCGAATCTTAAACACTTTAGTAACATCAATAATTTCTATTGCGGGAGTGATGACAAAATTGCCTCATCGTGAGACCAATTTTATTTGACCCAATCAGAATTATTTTCCTTACTCCCCCATGTGCTTGCAAGTTGCAACGCTACTGCTTTTTCTTCCACCGTCTATCCATTCAAATCATTAAAGATTTTCGGTTTAGTCAGCGTATAACAAGAAAATGCTTGGGTCTAGAAGGTTGGAGTAAGGTGTTTGTAGATAATGCAAGACAGTGAAGGTTTTACGATCGGATGATCATACAAGCGGAAAGGTTTGACAATATGTGCGTATAACCTCATAGCAGTTGATGGGGTGAGAGACATGGTCAAGCAGGCTTCTCATAGGAATTCTGTTCCCTGAACTCGGAGATGGCGGTTCTGATCATTTCAGCAGCGTGGGGTTGTACGAATAAGTGAGTGTTGTCTAGGATGTGGTCCGTGTGCATGATGAACCTCTGCGCCGGTGGCAGCGATTGGTTCAAGTTTATGATGAATTGTGCCATTGGAATGTCACTGCAACACGGAAGAGCAATCCATATTTATTTAACATTGAAGAGATGATCCTGATGATTCTATGATCTGCGACGTCTACAACTACTGTATATCGACAGGTGTAAATCCCACACTAATACTAGGAAGTAGAGTATAAGGCCCCGATTAATTTACCATGATATGAATAGCCCCTTTGTTGCATTGACCATCCTTTGCTAGCACCTCTTCCTCCAAACTGAAATTAGGACAAGTGATGGAATTAGAATCCTCTCGGATTCTATCATTCCTATCGAGATACATGGATCCACCGTTAAACAATTACACATGCGTACATGCAAAATCGTAGTCAATGCACCATTTTGGTCCCTTGACCTTCTGAATGTAAGAGAGACCACTCAAATGACTTCAACCACCAAAAAGCAACACCCTCTCCCATGGAAATACAGAGTAAAGGCATCTTCCAACCAAGCGCCAAGTTTGAAGCCTAAGTGAAATAGTAACTCATTGCACTAGCAGGGTACCCATTAAGGTCCATAAAAACGGACAGTAACCAATCCTACCGGCTACCAGTATAAGCTCTCGTTCATACGCGAGATCAGGAAACAAAGGGAATCTGAATTAGGAGAATCCAGAAAAGCCACACAGAAGTTTGTACTGAAACATCTAAAGTGCAGAAGGACATACAGATTAGGTATAGAAATGGTACGCGACTTTAAGCGCATGCAACTGGCCAACATAAACGTGGAAGCAGTTGTCAAGACGGCCACACACCTTTAAAAAACTTAAAATCCAAAAGTGTGATGAGCAGCAGCATATCATGTAATGAGTCTGATCAATTTCTAAACAAAAAACGAAAGCACGACACAGATCCTCGGTTTGCCCCAACCAACGTACACCTCAAGATTCACAGCCACCCCCAATATACCACCACCGGAGGAGGAAGGAACATTATTTCGATACACCTCTTTCACTACAAAATATTAGGGCGAAAAACTTGCATCACGACACGCCACTATAATTCCCCGACCGAAACTTGAATCATGAGCAATGCAATTTCATAGCTAATCGCAGCAAAACAATGATTAAACTAATTTGGAACAATAATAAGCCGCGAGATCAATAATCAAACAAACACATTTTAGAAACGAGTCAATACCACAAGCAAAATCAAACAATTAAAATAATGGAACAGAAAAGCTCACCAATCCAAGCCGAAACTAAAAATGGTCCAAGGAAGAAGACAGGTCCGTCCAGGTACAAGGGTGTGTGTTTCGATTCCTTTTGGGTTAGGGTTTGGCCAACTTGTCGCGGTGGAGACCGTGCGGGGAAAAAAATCACGGGGACCAACAGACCTGGGCTGGACCTAAGGCTGAGTCTATTGCGGGTCTGGGCTGGGTTTAGGTTCGTCCCGGGCTGGGTTGGAAGCTTAACTGCTTATGCGACAAATACGATTAAAAAAAATTAGTGGATCCATTCAATAGTTTTTATAAAATTTATGATAAATAAAATAAATCTGTTAAGATTACCGTAAAATTAGCACCTTAAAAAGTATAGATATTATGTATAGCGATATATAAATACGTGAGCGGTGAAAATATCCAAACAACAAAAATCACCAAAGATTTTATATAAAGTAACGAATATGACTGATAAACAAAATAAATAAAACTCATCCAAACATTCTAAGTTGCAAACATCTTTCAAAGAGTTTTTCGATGAGTCTCTTGTAAATTTAGTAATAATCTCGCAAAAACATTTCTTTAGAGGGTCCCGCGTGAGCTCGTCTCACAAATCGATGACTTCATCCAGCTCTTTTTCTTAAGCGAAAAATTCTAACAAATAAAAAATAATTCTTAAATAAGATTCTGCAACATTCAAAACTGATAAAAATAAAATAAATTAAGAATACACATATTTCATCCTAAGGAGCCATGTATCACAGCACAGCAATTCAAGAGAGAACAGAAAAATGGCTCAAGCATATATGGTACCATAGCTAGAGGAGGCCAGAAACCAGCAAAAAAATAAATAAAAAGTGACCAACTACATATTTAATTATGATACATTCCTTCCTGAAGCTCCTCTAAATCTAGCCAGTTGCAAATTACAAGGCAGCATAGCCCCACAACAAAAGAAGCAAAGTGCAAGGCTGCTGCGGTTTGCGGGTATTAACAGCAGTGACTCCATCACGTACGCCCGATCTTCGATTGTCATGCTTCCCAGTTAATCTTAGTCGTCGTGATCCTCCAATGCAGTTAAAATCATCCTACGTGGCAGGAAAGAAGAGAGCGTGATCACGATAATCACTGCAGCTATTTAAAAGTAGGTACAAAGAGAGGGAAGAGTGAGCTACCAAAATATGGATATAAAGATGAGGATGATGAGGTAAAAGAGCTTGAAGAGTCGTTGCTTCTTCTCCCAGTGTAGCAAGTTGAATATCTCTGTCACATCTACCAAATGCTTCCGATGCGTATACCTACATGAAGGATGGGGGAGCGTAACATTAACATGTAACAGAATACGGCAACTGCGAGGATCTTAAAATGAGAAGGCAAGCTTGAAACAACAGGTATCACACCATCCATTTAATGAAATGTTTAAGCAATCAGCACAACTGCATCGAGGTTACAAGTACCAACTAACATCCGCTGTTAGTGACAAACTAAGATTTGCAACGAAATTTTCAGAATCAACTACTGGCAGCCAAGGACATCAGCAATTACTATTGTTTTTCGTGATTTTCCAAATAAATTCTCAATCGACACAAGTGATCGTGCTAACTCAGAAAAGTACAAGGATGATACTGCTAAAGGATCCTCCAGCTCACATGCCACAGGTCATTGGCTAAACTTCTTATCAAGCAGAAAACTTTTTTACAAGTGATATAACTGGTTTTGAATTTGTCATACCGTACTTTTAGGAAGAGATATGACATGTAATTACCTTATATCAATTACTATTTGGTGCCCGCCTAATTATCAGATTAGGTGAACACTTGCCAAATGGTCAACAACTGAATGTTGAACTTGAATAAATTAGCATAGTTATGATAGTTCTGCTTTGTTCTCTTTTATGAGAAATACTTCGTTTGGGATAGCAATACACAAGCTGAGAGGAGAAAAGTAACACAAGGATCACCCAAATCAAAGGAAAAAAAATACTTACAGCCGGAAATTGTAGTAAAGGTATGGTACACAAAGGAAAGACATGCCCCAATGTCCCGTCAACAGATAAAACAAGCACAAAACTCCTTGTGTTAGGTACTCTGGCAATATAGACTTATTTATCCGGGAAGATGAATCATATGGGTTTATATAATCAAACTCCAGATCCGCCAGGCACATAAGCTGCACAAAAATCCCAAAAAGATATTTTTTGATAAATTATTACTGTGAAATTCTTTCACTACGAGAAAGCTAGCTCATCATAATATAGTCTGACATCCAGCTGCAATTTTAAGACAATACTAAAATGACAAGCCAGTTTGGAACTTCGGATGCAATTACCAGTAAAACATTCTTCAACACTTAACCCAAAAGGGTCACTTCCTTCCCAAACACAAGTATTACTCACTTCTAGCACCTCAAATACAATCAACCACTAGGGTTCTTAAACATTGGAACCACACACCTTAAGGAATTAAAAAGAGCAGACGAAAGCAACCAAAACCCAACTCCCATTTGCAGCCCAAAACACCAACGCATGAACAATTTAGCCCGGTAGCTCAAAACAACCCATAAAGATTGAAACTTTACAAAAACAAACAACAACAACACACACACAGACATATATAGTTGGAGGAATTTAACCTGGAAGATGATAATTATCAATATAGCTATAAGGAAGAAGAATGATAACAGCCAAACGTAGAGATCTCCCATCCTCTTCCTTAAACTCGCCGGAAAGGCGCCGGTGGAAGGTTGGCTTCTAGAAGGTTTGCTCAATCCTTATTAGCCTCTTTGTTATTTGTATTTTGACTATGGTCCGGTGAGCTTGTTCGCTTCTTTCTTTCCTCGTTGGTATTTTAGACCTTCCGGTGCTTCCGCTTTGTTTTTTTTGTTTTTGTTTTTATCTTTCCCAAGTCAGTTCGTGTTTCTAATTAGTGTTCCTAATTAGTCTTCTAGCCCCCGTGGACTTCTAAGTCTACCTGCCAATGACTTGGTTAAAATCCTTAAAAAATAACTTGGAGAGTGGCAATAATTTTCATCTTCTTTTTCATAGATGGACGATTCAATTTTTGCCTCTTAAAAAGAAAAATAATCAAAGCCGTTCAAATTTTGGGATTTAGATCAACTTATGAAATTTTAGTTGAAAAAAAATCCGATGCTTTTGTCTTCCTCGCTTTGTTACTATTTCTGCTGTATAATAGTATTTTTTTTTTCAATCTAAAGTCTAGAACTTTTCCCAATTTAGTATGTTTCCTTCTTATTTTGGATTCCTGTGGGGTCTAGCATTTATTAAAATTGATTGCTTTTTATTATTTTATAATATCATTATTGTTTGAATAGAGTTTAGTTGTGTTTGTTTTGTATTATACTATAAATAAGTGTCTATTTATGTAATGTGCCAGAATGTTCAAGGTTATAACAATTAGCATTTTTGCTGTCATGTTTAACTTTGAAATTATAAGGCATCAATTCTGCTATGTTAAATATAAAATAGTAAACTAGATATTATGTACAACGATATGGTCATTCCCTAATTAAATAAAGATAAGTTCCACACTTGTTACATAATTTTGGGAAAATGTATCATAATCTAATATTAACAAAGAGATAATATTTTTACTTTAAAATTATATATATTGAATATATATATTTTGAAAAAAATGCCGGCATATGCACTTAAATACTTGAGAACAATCAGCACTATATTATTTCATCTAATATTAACAAACAGAGTGGGCCTATAAGGCCCAATTTCTTTAGGTGGCCCATTTCTAGATAGAATTCTCGTCACACACACACCCACACCCACAATTGATTAGTATGATTTGGACATTCCATATGGTGTCAAATCATGGTCCCATCTTCATCACTAAGCCACTCATGCCACCATAAAACAAGGATCACAATACCAAATGTCTTAACACGCACATACACAAATAGTTTATTTACATATTCGGCTAAATCTTGCGCGCATATGAACTATGAACACCAAGATTGTTCGAATCTTCATCGTGATTTATGACTTTGGTGCCATGTAATTTATACATTTATCAACCTCCACGGTGAGAACTGAGCATCTACAGCAAGAATTCCACCAATTTTGTCAAAGGAAATGGTGTCTCCTTGTTTGCCTCCTCGGAGCAGCAGGACTTGTCGGTGGAATTTATTTGCCTCGAGCACAGGAAAAAATTCCTGGAGCCCAAATTCTCTAATTTCTCATCAGCATTCAAATCTGTGTTATTACAGGTAATAGCTATTTCACTGGTAAAGAAATCAAAGAGGTTGTAAAAGATGCAAGGGAAAGTTTGTGGAAATGTAAAGGTGATAATTGACAAGGCAACTAATAATTTAATTGGGTCACTTGGACCGGAAGTATCTACATAAAACTCGTACTTCATTTAAATTTAGATAAATTCGTCTGATAAATATTTAAAAGTTGGATGGTTTTAGACTAAAATAAAATAAAACAGAAAGGTCATGATCGTGAATACATGTTCTTGGTGTAATGAGGTATTGTTTCAGAAGAAAAGGTTTTATGAAGAGGAGGGTTAGAAAAACAATTATCGCTGATTTTGTACTAATTTATAAAATAAATTATATGTTCCATATAAGATATAGTATACATTACTATAGTACTCTATAAACAGATACTTTTGAAATAAACAGCTAATTGAATGAAATCTGACTTCTATAGAGGTGAAATCTGCCGTATGATGAAGTATACCAGAAACATACTAGCATCATTGTTATTTCAAATTTATTAACAGTGTATATGAAAATAGGCTGGCC
The DNA here is from genome assembly GCA_012979155.1 of Hypericum perforatum. Lineage (NCBI taxonomy): Eukaryota > Viridiplantae > Streptophyta > Magnoliopsida > Malpighiales > Hypericaceae > Hypericum > Hypericum perforatum. The sequence goes on from SOPF01028504.1 coordinate 298,178, forward strand.
AGATTATAAAATATATATACGAGAAATATAACAAGCTTATAATAATTTAAACAATCATGACTTACTTTCCAAGCTGAACTGAGAGTAATGAAGCTGGAACCGATCAGGGTCGGAGTGGTTCAAAAGTGGCCTCCTCTTCTCTTTGACGTAAATCTCAACAGCCATCTTTATCAAGTCCCTCACGGTGTCCTCCGGCCTCAAGATGACCTGCACCGGCCCCAAGCTTCTCTCTATGTTCACCTTCAACAGCATCCTAGTCGGCTTCCGGCCGCCGGGCACGTGGCCGAGGAGTGCTCGGCCGGTCGTCAAGTCGTCGTAGCATGGTGGCGTGTTTATAGTACAGTAGTTGACACGAGAGATGACCGCGAGCCGTCGACGGCTGGTCGACATGGGTATTCGGAGAGTGGTGGTAGGTTAAAAAGGGTATGGTTTGGTTATGGGAGGAGAGAAGGGGTTGGGTTCGCCGTTCATGTCACGTTAGTTGGTCTAGCTAGGTAAACTAGTGTATGATTGTTGCAAGAAATTAGAAGGACGCACGAAGCTTCCAAGAAGGTGGGTTTTTTAATTTATGAATTAGAATGAAGTATTGTCGGATTCTATTTTTAAATGATTTATAATATTATTTTTTATAAAGTTTTAACTCAAATTTTTTTAAATAAATTGAAATAATGTGAATCTAAATTTTTTCAATTGGACCAACTTGGTAAATTGAGTGAGATGGGATTTAGAAATCCCCTAGGCTGTATATAGTATTAGGAATTCTCCATTCTTTCTCTCTCGTCCACTTCAACTCGTGAGTCTCAATTTTAATTTTTTTTCCAGAGAGAGTTTGTTAGTGTAATTCTACCTCAGCTCTTTTTTTAACACAATTACTGTATTAAATTTAGACATAATTTCGAACAAGTTTGTAAACCGTTAAAAGTAATTTTGAACTAACTAAAAATACAAAAATTGAAATACAAATGTACTCATAAATAATTTGAGTTATAAATACATGGAATTAAAAATTATATAATGAACTACATAATTGAAGAAAAATATAAATAATATCAAATTACATAACTTATTAAGTAGGAATAAGAAAAATAAAATGATAATAACCCTATTATAGAATTCTGAAATAAATTTTGGCTACATAAAATTTTAAATTCAAACTAAATCACATAAATTAAAAATTACATATAAATAATTTTATAAAATTATTAAAAACATAGAAAAATATTTTGTTCGAACAAAATAGTGCAAAATAATAGAAAGAATTTTTAAATTTTTTTAAAAAAATTTGCAATTTTTTTTAAAGTTTTTTCAAAAAAATAGCATGAAAAAAAAATACGCCGCAAAATTACCAACTTAGCGTGAGTTCGCTGGGAGAGCTCCAGACCCGCGATTCTCTGTGCATGTTAGAGAATGTGTGAACTCCCCGCTAATGAGAACCCGACACGTAGTCGAAGGGATCGCACCCTTGTGGATGGTTTTACAATGCCGTCTCTTTTTATAGCAGATCTAGCTGCAAACGTGTTATTCGGTTCTTCTTTTTGCCAAAAACACAATTATATTCAGAGTTCGCATTCTCGTAGCTATTATTGTTTTTTCATAGGTCAAAAATATGGTTTCCTAGTATGTTGTGACCAAGCACGTTGTCACGCATATCCTTTTCCTTCCATTGACAAGTTGAATCTCTTGTTGTTTTACAAGTACAATTTTATGTTTCACCAATAAAACTACAAACGTAATGATTTTGATTAGGCCAAATAAGAAACTCACCTGACAACATTGCGCCTAATATGATGATCGTATTATGATCCCACAATCAGTTTATTTGTCGCCTAACATTTCGACAAGTTGAAGAAATTCCAACACGATTTGTCTAATCTACCTTTATGTTAAATATGTTATTTTGGAGAATAAAATTATATTTATTTAAAAAATAATCGTTAAAATTGTAGGTAATTAGATTTATTATTTGTTATTTAAAACTAATATGTTTTGACACATTTCACTTGTTTAAACATAAGATATAGCCCTAATTAGATAAAATTATCTTAAGTAAATTTCTGATATTGTTTGGCGATAATCTTTTGCTTAATTTCCATGTGTCTTGCCAGGACCAAGCTCTCTCTGTTGGAGTTGTTTATTTGCGAATCTTCATTTCATTCGCCTTCAGAGTTTTTTTTACTGTTACTTTTCCGAATGGCTCCTTGACCGAGCCCAATTAGTCAATTACTACTACTTGTATTCCCCAGAATCAAAATCTTGTAGCCGATTGGTTTAGGAACTTGTAGATGTTTACCGTTGAAAAAGATACGTCGCCAATTGTCATTTTGTAATCATGCTAAAATTACTACAGTTTGCATATCTTTGTATTTTTTAATTGCCAAACAGGATTCGCCTGAATTTAGCATGAGCAGGCCCATTGAAGATGATGATGAGTTCCGATATGGCAACATAAATTGCGGCTATTAGGTGGTGTTTCCATAGCCAGTTTGCATGAATTGGTGGGATTTTCGTGCTGACTAGGTGAGTTGGAGTTTTTTTAAGATAAAGTTTTACATTATGATAATATCTGCGAATAATTTAACCAATTTCATCAATGTCAATGTACAATGGCCATGTGTCATCGGTCCAAATTCCTTTTGAAGACAGCCACGTATAAGAAAGTATGACCTAAGTTCTTCGGTCTCGGAGTCCTTCACTTTAAATCTTGTAATCACTTTTGAGGAAATATACGTGTTTACAAAGATGATTTATAATAGTTTGATTGGTGTTATCCATTATGATCTTCTTCGTGTTTTGTCTTCTGGAAGCAGCGGGTTAATCCTTCACTAGTGATTGCTTCAAAGTGTTTAATATTTCGTTTCTATTAACATAAAGGGAAGCTAAAATTGCATTTAGACTCTCAATACATGAAACCACTCTCTGTTTTTCTCCTCACCATTTTCACAAGGATAAAGGAAACCTGAATGTAATTGTTGGTGCGCATTATTTTGTTTGGAATTGGAATTACTAATCGATCTTTTAAGCACAAAATTAGTACTCTCTTTAAATTTTGGATATTATAAATCACTTTGTGCAGATAGAAATTTGTAGAATAACAGAAAAAAGTGTGACAAGATTGTCAGGTCAGAAACGACGACTCCCCTCAGCTACAAGGAAAACGAAAAGACATTATTGTCCTCAACGAGGACAATAAAATGAGAAACCAATATCTCTACCATCAACCAAGTTCATATCGTCCAAGACCTGCCAATTCATCCATTTTCCCCTCTTACTATGAGGAAAAACAAGAAAAGGGAGGAACCAAATATACAAGAAGGGTAAAAAAACACAAAAATTAACCCGAATTTGATGAGCTAATTCAGACGCCATAAGAAAAGTCAACATCATGTATGAGGTAAGTGATTGCCAACGCCACCAGCATTAGCACATACGCAATTCCTTGATCAATTGATGTGCCTGGTTGCGATAGAAAGACATTAACCTTAATTATTGTTCAACACCCTCACTAGTCATTATTAGTGGATATGATGACGGATAAGAGAGCAAAAAAAATGTGTTGCAATTTCCAATTTGATGACTAATGTTAATAGACTACATTATTTACATTTAATGTAAACTCACAAAAAAAATGAAGACATTAAATATAAATAAATGGGTTATACCGTCGTTGGTGGGGCTCGGCGCCGGGGCGGAGGCGGCCTGTGTGGCCGGCAATGCGATTGATAACAATAGAAACGTAACTAACCCGGCCAAAGATATCCTCATTCCTGCCATTTCTAATTTTTTATTTTATTTTTATTCTCTTACACTTTTGATTTAGATTTTTTTTATTTGTTCACGTGATCTTTTTTTGATTTATTTTATTTTTTTTCAAGAACTTCGGGTTCTCTCTCTGCCGCACCTCCTAAGAAGAGAATAATGGAAGCGACGAACTTAGCTAGCAGCGCTTTTATCCCGGAGGAGACGAGAAGAGAGTGAACCAAAAAAATTAAGAGATATCTTTTAAAAAAAAAAATACTCTCTCAATTTTTGTTTTTATTTCTCGGCTTTGGGGTGACTTCTATTTTTGGGATAGAGAAAACCGGCTATTCCAGTAAAATTATGTGAGGCGTGTGTTTCGGTGGGCCAAGTTGACCCATTCCTATTTTTTCAATCGAACATTTTTGGAATATTAAATCATGTCGAAAAATTATTGTACAAAAATGAGTTAAAATTTAAAAATAAACGAACTATCGTCTCATTATAAGCAGAATTTAATAATATGGCACCTTATTACAAAATTTACCTCTAAAATCAATCAGTTCTATTATTATATCATTTACAAGAAAGCCAATACTTGGATTGGATAAAGATTGAAAATAGAAATATAGAGTTTGAGAACGTGAGGTAAGGTTACGGAAGTAGGGTATGCTAGAGTTTTCAATTAGATTATAATTGCATAACAGGTTGGGTAACATAAAGTATAACTGATTGTGTAACATATTGAGTATCATAAAGTATTGAACTTAAAACTTAAACTACTTAGTTGGAGTTACCTTATCCTAATTTAAAATAATCTGTTTGAGAATAAGAGACAGTTACAGAAATTATTATGTTATCGAATCACTTGAAAACAAAGCAATTAGCTTATTATGCACGTTGTGGTGTTTCTCTTGGTGATAAATAACATTTTACTTATAAAAAAACAAAGTAATTAGCTTAGTAATATTATACAGGTGCTAGATAATATACATAATATGATACATATTTCACTTTAATTATTAACATATTATTATCTAAGCAAACAGTTATGAAAATGATCACATAACAACACATGTATCGCATACTTAGACCATTTATTTCTCTTCCGGCCAGAGAAAAGCTCCCATGGCGAAGCTCCTCTTGTGGTTGACATCTCCAACAACAGGAAGCCCGTACTCCTTGAGCAAGCAATCCAATCTCCACTCCGGCATCGTCTCGTAATCGATCTTCTTGTACCTCGGATAGTGAAGTGGCATCTTGAAGCTTGGCTGCTCCTGCTGCTGCTTCTTCTCACCATTAACAGCTTCTTGTTGCTTGCAGCCATTGTTAGGCCTCGTCGCGACGAGGTTGGCCATGGTGCAAATGGTTTTTACCCAGCTCATAGCTTACTTCTCCCGCTCTAGTGCTAGCTAGCTTCTTGCCTAAGGTGTGGAGATTAGGGTTTGCGCAGTTATCCTTTTTATAGGGGTCGTTCGCTTGAGGATATGGAAATCTGGAGAAGATTTGAGTGTCTACTAGACTCTATTAAATCAACTCGTACAAGACACTAACTTAAATTAACTCGTACAAGAGTTGTTTTATATTAATTAAGAAATTTCGAATCCGAATAATGAACTAGTGTTAAGGACTTGTTTGAATTTTTTTTTTTTTACTTATTCAATCTAAATTTGGATTAATCGGTTCAACAAATATTCGAGTAATATATCGTGTAAAAAAATATGGTCACATAATTAATATCATGAAAATGAAATGGACATATAAGTTGGTTGTGTGGACTTCAAATTCATGGCGCACGTTCAAGAATTGTGGCTGCTGAGCTTTCAAGAACTTCCGATTAGGAGCAATCTTCTTTCTTTTACATATAATGTAAGGTACCGATATCACAATCAGGAATTAAATGCCAAAGAATTGGGTGGTTGAAAATGTCTCATTAATGCTAACTTTCATGAATTTTGTAGATTTATGTAGATTTTATGCGTCTAGTTGCACTTTGAGGATTGCTATGTCTTAAATTTGTATGCATGCACTCTTACAACAAGTTGGTAACGGGGCCAAACGGACCACACAAACAGACAATTACTTATGTATATAGTAAGCTGTCCGTAGTTATTGTCGAAACGTACTTAGTAAAAAATTAGACTTAATTTATAAATCTAATAAATCCGTCAACACGTCGTTGTTAAGGTTTTGGATAATAGGAAATTATACCAAAAAGATATCAATCTTGAGCATGTTATATTTTCATACAACCCCTTGTTTCATAGCAAGTAAAGCAAAGACATCTCGTGCATACTTTGACGGATGATTTTCATTTGATAAGGTTTTTTATTCTAAGCCTCATATAAGTGTCATCTTAGAAATGGGTGGTGCGGTACAATTTTTTTTTTATGGATTTGGAGTGATAACAAAAGTTAAACAGATGTCAGTACGAAAACCGAATTTACGATTGGCTTCATTACATTTTTTTTATGGTCCGTCCAAATAAAGAAGAAGTTGTACTAGGTATCAACACATTATTGATGCATATCATTTCTACCAACAATAGAGACCCATCAGATCTTTTGTCAACAATCAATTAAAGCCTCACCCATGTCAAAAATACCATTGAGAACATAGCGAAAATAAAATTCGGTAGTGATTAACTCGGGACATCATAATATTTTTTCGAAGAACAGGGCTCGTGCATTTCCATAAACCAAAATTTCTATTTACAGTTTCCACTCGCGCGATATACAGAAAACCTTTCTCTACTTACAATAGGTCAAATTTATACAGCTCTATAAGAATAAATCCAAGGAAGATCACATCTCAAGTTCAAACTTCACAGAAATACACGGTTGTTTCGACAGATATCAACTGCAGAATCAGAGTCGAGACTCGAGACAACGAAAGTCGTCGCTCGAAAACGATATCTTCAGGAAAGTCTCGGCTTTTCCCCCATAGCCATATTCACCTCTACCAGCAGTTCTGGTGCAAAGCAAACTATCAAAGCCTTGAGCTCCACAGGATTCTCGTCCATTGCGTCGGCATCTCATTCTTCTAGTCATCCTCGCTTATAGCCGATGCATGCTTAGTCGAATGCTCTGGTCCATGCTTTTGACGACCAGTGCTTTCTTCCTCTTCCTTGGTCATTAACAAAGAGGCGAAACAGAAGATGATGAGAGCTGCTTCCAATTTCTCGAGTCCGATGCCGCCGGTTCAGTTTTCCAATATTTCTCACCAGTTAGTTTCAATATGGTACATGAGATTCTTCAGAGAGATACCTTTTGAACTTATACCATCTGCAACGCTTTAATGCAGCCGCTTGAATTGGCAGCAACAAGCATGTCAGTGTCTTTTTTCCAGCAAACACTTGAAACAAATAGGCCATTGTCATCATCCGTTTCCTTGCCAGAGATTGGATCAATAGACCCAAACTTGTGCGAAATGATTGGCATAGGCAGGGATCTGTAATAAGAATACACCTGAAAAATGGAACACGACATCAGAATACCATCTCGTTAACGTAGAAATTTCTCGTTCTTCTTGACACCTTCACCCTAAACCTCAACAAAAGCTGATGAACCGGGGACTTCGAGCTTACCTCATTTGTTTCTGAACCGCATGTTACATATCCATTGGCAACAGACAACCCTACGAAGTTCTGAGGGACAAAGAAACTGGACAAGTTACAATCGTCCCAGTAAAGAAAAATAGAGGGAGGACGGATAATAATGCCTCTGCATAATTATAAAAAGTAGTATGTCGTGGCTTGACAACAAACCTTCTCATTTGTATGACCACGAAGAGTTGAGCTACAAGCAGCACTCGACACACCAGTGGAACTAGTTTTGTTTAGATCCCAAAGCTTCAACGAATTGTCAGTTGACGCAGTTACAATAGTTTCAGGGTCCAAGAACTTTACGTAGCTCACAGCTTTTTCGTGGCCAGCGAGCACACACCATGGGGTTCTAATATTTCGGAGATCATAGCAATAAGTTTTGTAATCCGCAGACCCAAAGGCTAGCAAATGAGTGGAATAAGGAGAGAACTGAACACAGCAGACATTGGCAATGTTTCTGATGGTGCCTAAACTATTTTTCTGCAACAAAAAAAAAAAGAAAGAAGTTTGTACATACTGTTAGAAATCTCCATATCCAACTTAAAACCACAAGACACACACGTGTCTCGTGGGAGTAACTGCCTCTGATACCATATTAAAATCTCCATATCCAACTCAAAACCTAAAGGCAATGGGTATAAACAAGCCCACCACACTTGCAAGTAGCAATATTGTAACCTTAACACATATAAGAGACCAGGCTTAAACTTTTCACAAGGGAGAAAATGGAAAGCATAAGGGCACAACATTAGATCCAGCATTGGTTCAAGCATATATCAAGCTAGAAAATGATCAACTCATGCAAGCACATTACGTAGAAATAAAAAAAAGTGAAGAAAATTGGTATAGAATGCATCTAAGAAGATGAGAAAGAAGAACCTGCCTCATTAATGTTCCACAGCTTCACAGAACAATCATCGCTTCCACTTGCAAATTTTGTTGGGTATACAGGAGAAAAGTCAACAGACCAAGCCCTTTTTTCATGCTCGCTGAATTGAGAAATCCCTTGACCAGTACTCACATCCCAAAGCTAGCAAGTCACCAAAGTAATCAAGTTACGAACAGTTGGAACAAAGGCATTTACAAACACCAGAACAAGCCTACACAATAGCACAAACTTACCTTCACTACACCATCATAGCCTGTTGAAGCCAAATAGTTCTTAATATAGTTGTTCCAGCAAATGCAACTGAGTTTTGACTTGTTTGACATTTCAATAGCTGGATAGTGAATGTCAACAGAATCATTAAATAGTGCATTGAACTCGTATATCTTTATCTTTTTCGATATCCCAGCAGCAGCGAAGTAATCCCCATCCCTGTCAAAGCTCAAAGAGCAAATAACATTTGCAGAATTGTTGAACTCCCCAGTTCGTAGCATCCCACGAACTTCAAACTTGGTATATCGAGCATATTTGCACAATCCATCAAAAAATGCTCCTAGACAATCAGTAGAAGCCCCTCCATTATCGCCATCCAGCCGAGCATCACGATTCCTCAACAAGTCTTTATCATCACGAACAGTACCAACAGGCCCCGGGTGCTGGATCTTGGACCTCGTTGTGAAGTAAGCCCTTTCAAGCTGATCTATATTGCTCAAGAACCTTCCCTCCATATTAGAACTGGATGATACACGAGCTAGTACATCTGATGTAATCAATGTTTTATGCTCAGAGGTGCTTTTACTTGGTTCTAGAAAGCCACAAGGTACGCCAATAGGAGCCACAGGTTCCTTCAAAACTCTCCTCCTTACAACCTCTTCAATATCTTTCTCCAGGCACCTGACATCTTCTATTAACTCAGCAGCTCGCTCCTGTTTATTCTTTCCCAAAGTACTCAGAAAATGCATTAATAAATCTGATTCAGCGTCATCCTGTTCAATGGAAGATGATAATTCTTCTGCTGACACCTCGTGCGACTTACCGATCAATTCAGACTGTAGGATGTCCCTGTTTCATGCAATAAAAAGGACAATGTTATTGTACAACAATTTCACAATGTAGCAGAATAAAAGTTTTCGGAGCACCAATGTAAAGTTGGTATTTAAATGGTAATAAGATATACATGATGGGCATGTTAACGAAAAAATAGAAGATGGAGCGGAAGTGCAGATAATTAGTCATGGGAGAGAGACTATACGAACACCATCAGCACAAAGACTACTTTTTGTCTACTCCTCCACTAATAGATAACTAACTGGAAAATCGCAAACAACTAGCTCACCTAGTTGTAGGCCGGGACGAAGGTTCAGGATGAAGAAGCAATAGGCAATATCCAACCTCCTTGGAGTGTTCTGAAAGAAAATTAGGAGGAAGAATTCTGTGGCGAAGGTCTGACATTGCTGTAGCTCGTGATTTCTCAGTGTCAAAACGGCCAAGCAGCTAGTAGGGATAATCCAGGAAAAGAAAAAAGTCAACAGCCAGAAGCCAGAGAACAGATGCAACCTCCATTCTTGTATATTTCTAATAATAAGAATACAACATTTAACGCAAGGGTAACTAATAAGCTGGCAAGCATAAAGGAAATCAACAATTGTTCCTAACATGATGGAAAGTATTTGGCTTTAATTCTGAACATCCGAATTTCCTTTGGCTTTGCTTTTGCTTATTTACATAGTCAATGAATTGCACAGAAAAAAATTCAGCCAGACCAAAGCAAGGAATAATTATATCTTACCATGAATTTAGATCCAAAAGAGAACTTGAAGAGCAATTTCATCAGCAATGATATCTAAAAATGGGAGGCATTCTGAAGAACTTCCAGAACACACCATATGGCTGAATGAAGTTGAAATGAAATTCTACATCCAAGGCGTGTGAAGTGATGCAAGTAAACTAGGGACTGACTTTGAATCGAACAACTATTTGGAACTCTCGAATTATTCGATGCACTTAAAAATGACCAAAACAGATGACAATACTGAGAATACTTAGTCCATTTAGCACTACTGACCTAAGTCTTTTCGCAAATTGAGAAAGTTGGATACTTGGATAACAGAATTGAGACAAAAGTAAGACTGGAATTAATATAACTACATTCAAACCTCGAATAATAGAACCCCCAAACTGTAGATATTAGATGACATGGTGGTAACTCCCCCAGCCAGCTCCTCGGGACTCAAGTACCACCTCTCTTCTGACTGCTCAGCAACAGATGTCATCTGCTGCTGAGCTGTATTGGACAACCAAAGACTGCTCGAAACCTGATTTCCATCTTCTGCAGGTGTGTGTAAGTCGTGTCCATTTGGAGAACCCTTTGAACTTGCCAGATTGCTATCCGCATGACTTGTAAAGCTATATTTTGCCGTAAATTGAGGCCACCGCCTAGAAGCGTTCACGTCCTCAGTGAATTTTTGCTTTTTTGCTGCTGGAGCCCCAGTACGAAACAAACCCTGCTGAACAGGTCTTCTCCTTATCAAAGAGCTTCCTGAGAAGAATGCATCTCCATCTCTAGTAACCTCCCTGGTCTTTTTATTGGCAGGAGGAGCATGGTACTTGACCAAATTTGATTGAAGCAACTTGAAGCAAGATGGCCGCAAATCTCGCAAAGCAATCCCTTGAGAATGAGAACATTCTAGCAACTCAACAACCTGTCTAAATATATGCAGGCACTCATCCTTGCTCGCTTTATGCTTTCCAGCGCTCAGCCATTCTCTGAGGCTCCTTCCATCATTATCAGAACCATCGTGCATCATCTGAGGTGCATTCCCAACTGGGGAAGGCATTACAACTTTTGGAGCAGGAAATGAATCAAGAGAGGCCGAGGTGCCAATAGCAGCTCTCCCACTAAGCTCATCTCTCAGTTCAGGTTTTACACCTTCATGTGGCAGACCTCTGAAAATGATTCCTTTACCTTTCAGAGTGTTTTTGATGAAAAACTCAGGAAAACCTGTTTTTGACAATATTTTCGTACGAATTCCCTGGTGAGAGATGGCTTGCCTAGAATCCTCAATATTTTTCTCATTCAGCAGAAGTCCCCCATCTTCCTGTTTTCCCGTAATTAAAGCACTCTGTCCCATGAGTTCGTTGAAAGAAGGATCTTCCCAGCCACTGTGTATTGCACCTCCATGTTGATAAAGATGCTGCCACTGGGTCTGCCTGTTCTGAATCCGTTCTCTGTTATTAGATGTTCCGACTATTGCTAGCTTACTATCGTAATCCCTAACCATTAATTCTTCGACCATATTTCCACCATCATCCATAAAGCGAGGACTAGCACACGGTTGGTCAGATGCATCACCCTGGCGAAAACTCCTATTTACATCATTGTTCTCCAGCATATCTTCCCCATCAGGTATAACTACTTCCCGAGATTCTAACACGGAAGAACCCTCTAACAGCTTCATTGGATAGTCATTCTCCTTGCTCAGCATGCGTGCTCTCTCTGCCACATCCACTGGATCCACTTCGTCTCCCAGCCCATCCTCCATATTGTCCAAGAAGTTGCTCTGCATCCAATTCGCCATCTTATACCACTGAAGAAATAACTACTTCCAACCACAATACCAAACTGAAAAGGGGAAATCCAGACAAAATCTCATATAGTAAACCAGAAACGGAAACCAATTCCTAAAATCCCCCACATTTGAAGAAGTCCCAACAAAATTACAAGCCAATAAGCAATAAATCCATAACCAAACAGTTAAAAGCTCCAAGCTTCAACCCATTATCATCCAAAACAAGCTCAAAACTGAAACTAAAACTAAAATAAAAACCAAATTAAAGGAACCAAAAGATGGAAGGGGAACTTACCCGGAAAGATTCGAACTTGGGAGCCGAGGACTAATCCTTTCGAAATGGAATCGAACCCATGAATGCCCACCAACCGGGGAACCCCAGAATACTCAAAAGTTTGAAGCTTGGGAACCCTAGAAGAAGAAGAAGGCACAATTGGACTTACATGAAATGGAAAAAAGGGGAATATGTAAAATATCTCTTCTTCTTTTTTTCCCTTCCTGTAGTTTTAACTCAAATTCTCTGGGAACCCAATTTCCAACTTCAAATTTCCAGATTAGATTAGACAAGAAATGGGTGAAAATGGTTCTCTCAACCGGTGTAAGTTGAACTTGGAAGTAAATGACTTTCTGAATTTTAACGTAAAGCTCTCCCTCCTCTTCTTCCTCTCCTTTTAGTGGAATTTTGGATTCCGGAAATGCGTGGCCGCTGCTTTTCCATGTTTTTTTTTTAATTTTCTAATTGTACATTCTATTTTACATAAATATCCTAGTTCCGGTTCTTTTTGCTATATTTTCCATTCCTACAAACTTTAGCTTCCACAAATTTGTTTGCGGAATCAATTACATTAATCTAAAAGATTTTGAAAAATTATTAGGAATATTTCGATATTTTAGTATACCGGTAACTAGGCATTCAACGTTTTATTGCTGTTGATGGGGCCAAAAATAATCACTTCAGAAATATTGTCTTATAAGATGGTTTATTTTTTCCCCTCACTAAGTATATTTAATTAAAATTTTGCTTTGCTATAATAAGGTAATAATTATTTTTTATCAATATTTAAGTTAATAACTTTAAAAATATTTTATTATATTTGAATACTTATTAGAATCACTAATAAACTGAAAAATGGAGACATGTGTATTTTTTATTTTGCGAGAACGACATTTTCTTCATGTAATACCGGCCAGTGTTGAATTTTTTTATTTTGGTCACATGGTTTTTAGATTTTTTAAAAGAACCATACTATATATTTTTTTCATATTTTTTATTTTTTTTGAGACAATTCATTCATGCAATACTTGTCTGTGTAGAATTTTATTTTATTTCGGTCACATAATTTTTTAATATTTGCAAAATATATATATGTGTATTATTCAAAAAATATCATGACTGACTTAATCCACCTTTCGTAAAGTGTGATTTTTAAAAGATGAAAAAATTTGTAAAACAAATATTTTGTATTTATATTTTCAAATACTCGAGCTCTAACAACATATGCAATCACTAACGGACTTTGTATGGGGTGACTTTAATTAGCAGTTATGTTTTGGATAGCGATTCCCTAATTCTAATCACAGGCCATAAACATTCAATTAAAAGAAAAACGTCTTTATTAAGGGTCAATTATTTCCATCGACCGGGGGAGAAGAAAACAGGGTATATTAAATGTCGGAAAATCGTTTTTCGGTTTTTATAGAGAATTTGGAGTATCATATTGTCTTGAATCCCGCCTAATAAATTTCTCCCATGATACGAATTTGGGAATAAATTTATTGATCGGTATTTATTATCGAGATTTATCTATATGGGTTAGTTATGGAGAGACTATTTAAATAAAGTTCGGAAATAATTATGACGACTCTCCGTTGATCATTACAAATTAAGATCGTTTGATACTACGAGAGAATCTGATTCGATATTTTTATGTTTTTTTATTTGTTCTGTACAGATAATCAAATTCATAAAGCATATTTTAAATGTAAAATCAATAATAGTTTGGTAATTAACAGAATGTCGTTATTTAAAATATCGGTCAAAATGGACACTGGACAGAAAGTTAACAGAACCAGGTCGCAACGTCGGTGACTATCATTTTGTGCATTCATTTCATTGAGGGGTTGTTGACGCTAGTTTTGGTCCATTCATCTTGGACCGAGCCTCCGTTCCTCCCAGACATTGGTCCTTGTCTTGCCACGTCATTTTGATACAATAAAGTTTTATTACCCATTAAAAACGTCAAATGTGAACGAGTATTGTCTTGACTCTTGCCACGTTCCACCCAATAGAAAATGTTATCACATAATGGACACCTTAGCGAATGTTATTACATTTGCCTACTTGGGCTAGCACGACCAAATTGCCTCGACTCATCCCTTCACCTACAAGAAAAACGTCCTACACCAACAATTACTAGATTAATTGATGATAACTTTGTTATTCTAATTTAACTAAAAAGTACTAAATCCGAACCCTTGAGATATTATCTTCACATTCAACGGCCCTTCCAGGCTCATATACCAGCTGGTATAAACCAAAAAAAAAGTACGCCACGTACTTCGATTACCACCTAAATCCTACTAGTGCTTCTGTCCTAGCATCTACAGCTAAATCCTACATGGTCACTTTCTTTGCATCAGTGTTGCCATCTCAAGCTACTGTGCAAAAATGATGGCATATCTACACATTCAATCCTTCACTCTGGGAACATAGAATCTCCATGAAGCTGGTACATTTTAAAAAGCTCTCTGGCGTACTTCGAAGAGAGCCTCTTGCAGTCGTCGAGGCCTTTAGCATCGTGGTTTGACAACTCTTCAACTGATTTTCTTGGTTTGCACTGTTTATCTCCATCGGTGATGAACTCTGCCAATGCCTTGATCCTGGTTCGAAGCATGGTAAAACTGCTGGTTAGTCAATATGGAGATGGGTTGACAGCAGCAAAACCAGAAGAAAACACTAACAATCAAGCTCCAATAGGCGAAAAAGGCATCGTTCTATTTGTTTAGCACAATACTAGACTGTAGCTCTTGTTCTTGTACTTAAAGCGCTTCAACTCAAAATCAACAATGCAAACTATCATTTCGAGAAAATCAATCTCGAAGGTTCAGGCAAAACAATAGACGATTGTCTAAGCATTGCATTGGTGTTCAATTGACTTTACACAATCATTTACATGAATTACAACTGAAGTAGTGAATCATAGTGAAACAAGCAAGGTAAAGTCATTGTTTTCTGAAAATTAAAGAGGCCAAGATAACTACCTGCTTAAATCAGCCCGGTCGACACTTTTCTGACAAGATAAAACAGATAAGGTTCCCAACCTTGCCTGTCTGTACAAAGCACAAATAGCTATCAAGCAAAGTGACATGTCTTCCTGAAGTGCTGCCACCAGATCTGCTTGAAAAGGCCACTTCTTACCGACTTCTTTAGCTTTTGTCTCTGTCAAAGAAATGAAAGCAATTGGTACGGCTGGAAAAATCATGGGAACTAGAACTAGAAATACGTCAAATGTAAACTCGGTTCTCAGCTTGCAGTCCTGCATAAAATTCGTTCTTTTCTCACCATTGCTAAACGAGGTTGTTGGCTTTCGATCTAGTTTCATCAATTTGTGTCCGCCAGTTGGCAAATCTCTTTTTCTTTTTGACGTTTGATACCCATTTTCCCAGATGGCTTCTTGGCTGTTCGTAATCTTCAATCCCAAAGTCTCTGTGGCAGCAAGGGATGATGGTAATTGAGCACTTGAGGCGTTCCCAGTTCCTTCATCTCTCTGCCTTGCTGATGGAGTGCAGTCATCGTCACTGTCACAAATCCAAACGACTGGCCTTGACAAAGGTTCCTTGCCATCTATCATAAACAACGACGTCAAGATCATCACGAGCGAATGCTTCTACAATGGCAATTAAACAGGGAGCAGGGAAACCCTGATGATCTTAAAACAAAGTCTCAGCGACTATGATCAATTAGTAATATAAACCAAAATTGACTTCAAAAAATAGATCGACGAGATTATATCAGAAAAGAAGATAGAGACTCAATGCTGCTTCCACCTCTATGCTACCTTTCGCAACTATTAACCTATGGTATCCAGAACACGAACATTTTATCAAACCCAACAAAAGGATTGTTTCAACTTAAAGGATGGATGTCCAGTCAAGTTGAAACCAAAATACCTGACCTGATGAAAGTCTTCCATTTCCTATACCAGAATCATTGAGTGTTGAAACCCCATTGCAATGATACGCGTCCATTTCGACTTCCAAAACAGCCTCACCACTCTTCCCTGCATCAACCTCGCTCCTGCTCCCACCATCATCAACCCTCACCTCCCCTGCAACAACACCCCCAATAGAAAAATGCCAATAAAGTCAACCTCATCAATCAAGCAAATAAACAAAAAGGACTAACAAACTCACAAACTAGATTTGGTCCGAGTATCAAAGAATTTATCTTTTCCTAACCAAGATATCGACACTAGACACCAGCAAGCACATGAACCATAAACAAAAGGAACAAAAGAAATCGCCCATGACCTAAAGCTCTGTTAGAATCTCCATATCCAACCCAAAACCTTAAGGCTATGGTAGGTAAATATTCAAATAAAAACAAGCTCATCCCACTTGCAATGTGGGATTTTCAACGGGCGACCACAATTTTAACAATTCAGGACAATGGTTCAAAACTAAAAAATGTAATAATCACAAGAGTCGAAACGAATCGAAGCTCTCTAAACAAAACACACACAAAAGAGCAAACATACCACGCTTGACCAGCAAGTCCCTGTCCTTCTCAAGATTCCTTAGATGACATTCCATCGTCTTAATAAGCTCCGCTTTCTCCACCTCCAACCTCCTAACCCTCTCCTTCAGCTCATCCTCACGCTCGCGGTACTTGATTTGGAGCTCCTCCTTCTCGTGGGTCAGCTTCATAATCTGGTCTTTCAGCTTCCTCTCCACGTAATACCTCTCGATCTTCGCCTCCTCCTCTCTCATCACCAACTGGGCCGTCGCCCTTTCGAAGTCTGCGGCCCGGAACGCCGATTTCAGTGGGGCAATCACCTCCTTTATCGCAATGCTCCTCTCCTCCTCCTCCGTCTTTACGACAACTTCAACCAGCGGCATTTTTCCGAAAGAAGAGGGAGAAATGACTAGGTTTGGGTTTCTTGTACCAGCTTTTTTTGTAAATTTTCAATTTTTTCTGGTGACAAGAGTCGGTATCTTTTAACTAGACGACGGTTCACTTTCTTCTTTTAAAGGAGAAAGTGGATTCGGCGGTGACCGTCGATTGAGCAACAAAAGGAACAAAATAAAATGTAAAATACAAGAACAAGACAAATGATTCTAAATCTAAGTATATTGAATATAGTGTTTGTAAAATAATATTAATACCCCGAAGATAAAAAGATGAAGTACTACCTATTATCAATTACGTAAACAGTGAAAATTTTATTTTTACGTAATTTCTATTTATATGTTTTAATTGATTTAATTTATATAACTTGTTCTTAATTTAATATCACTGTCAATTTTTTTCTACTCGATACTTTTTGATTTACTTGTCATGTACCAACAGAATGTTCTCTCTGTCAATTTTTTTCTCCACCCAATAATTTTTAATTCATTTGTCATTTCTCACTAAAAAAAGTTATCGTTATTAATTCTTTTTACACCCAATACTTTTTTCATTTGTTATTTAACGGTAGAGTGTTCTTGTTGTGATTTTTTCCCTCCATCCAACTTTTTACCTCCGCCACACTTATTTCACCTAACTTTTTACTCCATCCAATACTATTTTTATGAACACATCTTTTATTAAGATCAACATTCTTTCTTCCTATACATCCTTCACTCGTCCAACGTTCTTTCTTACAACACGTTCTTCCAACATGTTTTTAACATGAAGAACAAAATGAATGAGAAGATGTTAGTTCACGAATAAAATATGTGAATAGATAATCAATGCTATGTATATTAATAAGATTCATGTTGTTAAGAATACGGGAGAAGGTAGTACTCCAAATTATATAGAGAATGCAAAGTTACGGAAGAACTCTTGATGGCTAACTACTTCGTCGACATGCCAACATATAAGCCTAATCTCTTTCGAAGTCGATTTTGCATACAAAGACTGTTATTTCTCTAAATAGTGGAATGAGTGAGTGCCTCTAATGAATATTTTTAACAAAGACGAGATGCTGCTAGTATACTAGACCATTGAGCATTATAGAAGTATATTGTTACTATCGAGTGTTAGCCTATGAGACATCATATGATGTTGTTGATAATTACTTAAGAATTAGTGAATCTACAACCAAAAAAGTTGTCATATAGTTTGCAAACAATATAATTTTTTGCTTTGGTATTGAGTACCTCAGAAGATGGACAAGATTTTGGCTAGACTACTCCATGTTGGAGAACAACGTGAATTTCATGCATGATAAAAAGTATCGACTATATGCACTAACAAAAATAAGCTATTCGTGTCAAGTTCATTACATTTTTATCAACTCAAAAGTACAAGTTATTCGCTCAAGCTTAAGATGCATGTAGAAAAGATGTGGACCGAATATTTAGAGCCTCATATACTCATATTACATTTATTAAACGACCATGTCTTCTTTGGGATAAAGTTAAAATAGAAAAATTATGATGGTTTGTATCATATTTTACAATATGATCGTGGAAGGTGAATCAGATACATATCTTCGTTATTACGAACAAACTAATTTTCTTAATGACACACCGAGACGATATCAAGAAGATGATTTACAACCTAATTATTTCTCTATTAAACGAATCAGAGACTTATCTAATTAAATGAGTGCCAAGGAAGAAAATCGCAATAAACATGCTCATAACATTCTCGAAGTGATATAATTGAGCATATTTAACAAAAATTGGGAAATCATAATTAATTTGTCATTTACTTTTATAAACGTGATAGTACGTTTTTCAATTTTCTTCCTTTGTGCTCTCTCTCCAATCTCAGTGGTCTTTTCCTTAAACATTTCATCTCTAACTCAGTCCTAAGTTATCTGTTACTTTCCGTAAGATTTATATAAATTATAAATTCATAACCCAAAATTTAATATAAACTATTAAAATTAATTAAATATGGAAATTTACTTAGATCCATAATAAGAAACGTAATCGTGAAATACGAGTTGATTATTCAATTTTCTCTAACCTAGAAACTCCAATCAATGGGTCATCATTAATTTTGCATACTATTGAAAAGGATGCTCTGATATAACATTCTCGAAAATGAGTTGATTGAACATATTTCGAAAAAACTTGGAGATCATAGTTAATTTGTCATTTGATTTTATAATTTATCATTTCAATTTATCTTTGTAACTCAAATTATTTTTCATTAATATTTAAATTTATTATTGAATTTTTTTTTGTTAATTTCAAAAATAAAATTTTAATGCAAACTATAAAATTTATATTTACATGTATTTATAAAAAGACAACTTTATGAAATAATATTAGATAATAGGTGAATGATAGAAAATTAAAGTGATTTTGGTTAATAATGTGAAAGAAAAATATACTATATATAAATTATATTAAAATTTTGTAATTTAGCATGTGTCTCGTTCCCTTTTATTTTGGAAGGGTTCATCCATTATGGAAGGTTTTTTTTTCAATTGTTATCTACATGAATGCACATTGGCTATTAAATTGTGAAACCGATGTGTTCTTTTATTTAGTAATCCACTAACAACATAAATAAGGTTCACTCCTGTACTTAGGGGTGAGCATTCGGATAATCCGAATCCGGATTATCCGAATTTCATACTATCCGAACTATCCGAAGCGACTATTTCTCTACCCGAATTCGAATCCGAATAGTAAATTATCTAAATCCAAATATCCGAACTTTTTTTGGATTCGGATTCGGATAATCCGAATTATCCGAAAAAACAAAAACAACCATCAAGATATTTTTTCCCAAATTGACCTGAAAACCTAATTTAATCAGAAACCAAACAGGCAAACACCACGCCCACCTTCCACTTCCAGCGACGAGCCGAGCTAACCACGCCCCCACTCCCGAGGTCGAGCTCCAATCTGCTCCCTTCCTCCCGCACCTCCGAGTTGCTCCCTTCCGCGAGGCTAACACCCCCTCCCGCCGGCGACGAACCCGAGTTGCTCCCTTCTGCGACGAGGCCGAGCTCCCTTTCCCTCGACGAGGCCGATCTTTCCCGCAACGAGGCCGAGCTCCCTTTCCCCCGACGAGGCCGAGAAGAAGGAGATGTGGAGCGGGAGGAACTGTCCCTTGTAGAAGAGTTCGTCGGCGTCGATCAGGGAATTAGTTCGTGGGGAGAGGGAGAAGTCGTTGATCCGTGTAATCCGCTCACCGGGGAGTTTCGTATTCTCCCCCAGCTCGGGCATCGGATCTGCTTGGTCTCGCCATGGGTCTCTACTCAGAGAAGGGAAGGGATAAGGATAGTACAAAGGTTTTTTTACAGATATGGTAGTAAAAGTTCGGTATTAAACATAAAAGGGAAGGTATAAGAGTTTTAAGCCCAGAGAGTTAAAAGAGTTAAAACCCAGGGTAGTTTATTAAAAAAATTTAAGCCCAGGCCCAACTGAGTTCGGATAGTTCGGATATCTGAATTCATTTTTTAAATATCCGTATCCGAATCCGAATCCGAACTACAGTGATTCGGATAATCCGAATCCGATTCCGAAACGAAAATTATCCGAGTCCGAATCCGAAAAAAAATTCGGATTCGGATTCGGAAATCGGATATCGGATAATTTGCTCACCCCTACCTGTACTTATTTAAACTATCTCATAAAAATAATATAATTTGTTTTTATGAGTGGACTAAATGATTTGTTGTACGATCTCACCATCACATCACAACCAAAAAATTCGTTGTGTGAAACTTTCAATTTTCTTCCTCTGTGCTCTCTCTCCCTCCAACATCAGTGGTCTTTCCCTTAAATATTCCATCTCTAACTCAATCCTAAGTTATTTGTTACTTTCTGTAAGATCTATATAAATTATAAATTCATAACCCAAACTTTAATATAAACTATTAAAATTAATTAAATATGGAAATTTACTTAGATCCATAATAAGAAAACGTAATCGTGAAATACAAGTTGACATTCTGAATTATGACACACTTAGAGAATTCATTTTAGTTTTATCTGACCCTATTTTATAAAAAAATATAATTTATGTAATTACAATTTTTCCACATAATAGTTCTACACATTAGATGCCCACAACATATGAGATATATATTAAAGTCCAAATGTTATTTGGTCATTTTTAAATGGACTCAACCAAATATGACAATCTATTATATGATAGTTTCATACATAAGTCCCACATTAAATTAAGGGAAAAATCCTCCTAGGATCATTGTGGTTTGACTCATTTCCAGATAAGACCTTGAGGTTTAAAACGGCAATAATCTGTCCTCGTGCTTCTAATTTTCACATTTGAGTCCTCCCGATCCGGTTCGATTCGAAAATCCAAAGTTCAATCTCGCAATTTCGATGACGAAAATGTCGATTGTCGACTCCAGGTGACTCACCAAAGTGTCTCTGACATGTAGATACAAATTTCATATGTTTTTGTCACCTGAATTGCGAGATTGAGTTTTGGATTTTTGAATCGAACCAGATTGGGGGGACTCAGATGTGAAAATTGGAAGCACGGGGACCGGTTATCGCCTTTTTAAACCTCAGGGACCTATCTGAGAATGGGTTAAACCACAAGGGCTCTAGGAGGACTTTTCCCTTAAATTAAAGTTTCAATAATCTCCCACTTGAAATATATGTGAAGTCTTATAATCATATATTGTATTCTTTACTGAGCTTGTTTTGCTCTCATTGCTTAAATACATATTTAACTAATCTCATCCGTCAAAATTTATTTACTCTGTTTGTACTACCTCTTTAATCTATTGAGTAAGAAGAATCAAAATTAAGTACCGCCTCTTTAAATACCGAATTTGATAAAATAAATCATTAACATATTATTTTTTTTATCGACTAAACAGAATTCAAATATGATATAATTAGAGTTTAATTAGGATATGATCTAATTGATAAGATTATATGTAGAGTCAAATATAAATTTGTTTCTAATTATACGAGTGTGAGGATTTTGCAATAGATATGCTCATAAAGTTCTCGAAAGTGATCTGATTAATTATATTTGGCAAAAATATAGAGATCATAATTAATTTATCATTTGCTTTATAATTTATCATTCCAATTTCTTTTTGTAAATTGGATTATTTTGTATTAATGTTTAATTTTATTCGTAAAATTATAATTTATTACTTTTGAAATTAAATTTTTAAAGAGAATTACGAAATTTATATTCATGTATATGTCTACATAGGTAAATATAATTTACTCAAAAATCTTTTTTGTTTCACAGAGTTATACTCTAAGTCACGAATACATTATTATCAGCTTTTTTTAAAAATAAAAAGAATCAGTTTCCTAGTTAGTTAGAGTCTAGTCTTCCTATTGTGGGAGGAGGACTCTCTGTCTCTATATAAAGACCAGACCCGCACCTCTCTTATCTGCAAAACCGACGACAAAACAAAAACCCTACGCCTTTAATTTCCCCAATTACCAAAGCCGATCCTTTTTTCTGTAAAACCCTAGCATGTCATCCAGACGCTCGACCCGGGTCAAGAACAAGACCCGGGCCCCCGTCCAGATTACCGCCGACCACATTATCTTGGAGGGCAGGGAGCGTCAGGAGGCGGTGATCCGCCCCCCGAAGCAGCGAATCACCGACTCCACCGAGCTTGCGGATTACCGTCTCCGGAAGCGCAAGGAGTACGAGGACCTGATACGGCGCGTCCGATGGAACATCGGAGTTTGGATTAAGTACGCGCAGTGGGAGGAGTCTCAGAAGGACTTCGAGCGGGCTCGGTCGGTGTGGGAGCGCGCCCTCGAGGTGGACTACAAGAATCACACTCTGTGGCTCAAGTACGCCGAGCTCGAGATGCGGAACAAGTTCGTCAACCACGCACGCAACGTGTGGGACCGTGCGGTCGCCATCCTCCCGCGTATCGACCAGCTTTGGTACAAGTACATTCATATGGAGGAGATGCTGGGGAATGTTGCGGGCGCCAGGCAGATTTTCGAGCGGTGGATGCAGTGGGTCCCCGACCAGCAAGGTTGGCTCAGTTACATCAAGTTTGAGCTGAGGTATAATGAGGTGGAGCGGGCGCGGGGGATTTTCGAACGGTTTGTGACGAACCACCCCAAGGTTGGAGTCTGGATTAGGTTTGCGAAATTTGAGATGAAGAATGGGGAGGTCGCGCGGGCGAGAGGTGTTTACGAGAAGGCCGTGGAGGTTCTGGCCAATGACGAGGGCGTGGAGCAGCTGTTTGTGGCGTTTGCGGAGTTCGAGGAGACGTGTAAGGAGGTGGAGCGGGCGAGATGCATATACAAGGTTGCATTGGACCAGATACCTAGAGAGAGGGCCGAGGATCTGTACAAGAAGTACGTGGCTTTCGAGAAGCAGTATGGAGATAGGGAAGGGATTGAGGATGCCATTGTTGGGAAGAGTAGGTTTCAGTATGAGGATGGGGTGAAGAAGAATCCTGTTGACTATGATTCGTGGTTTGACTACATTAGGTTAGAAGAAAGGGCCGGGAATCAGGACCGGGTTAGAGAAATTTATGAAAGAGCGATTGCAAATGTGCCCCCAGCCGCAGAGAAGCGGTATTGGCAGAGATACATTTACTTGTGGTAGGTTCAAGTTTCTTCTTTCCCTGCGTTTGCTTTTTTGGGGGACGAATCAGTTGGATTTGGTATTCCTATCTGTGGTCTAATGTTTTTTTTTTCTGTTACCATTGGGCTTCAGGATTAATTATGCGTTGTACGAAGAGCTTGATGCCGGAAATGCTGAACGTACGCGGGATGTATATAGGTATGCTAGCTTGACCCGTATCTCAAAGGGTTGAACCTGTTGTTAACTCTTTACATTTGCTGTTAGGCACGCATAAAACCAGCTCATCTGTGTCAATAAAATTGTGCTGCAGTAGGATGTAGGTTTAGCTTGATGGTTTCTGGATTTGAGGCCTTGGCCTGCAACTTAGTCCCTCATTTGATTTACTTTTTCTTCTTGGTGTACATTCTGAACTTGTTCTTTGCTTTATTATTTAGGAAATGCTTGAAGCTGATTCCGCATGAGCAGTTCTCCTTTGGCAAAGTTTGGCTCTTAGCTGCCCAGTTCGAAATCAGGCAAATGAATCTCAAGGGTGCTAGACTAATTCTTGGCGAAGCTCCCAAAGACAAGGTAAACTGTGGCTGCAGTTATTATCATTCAGCTCCTTGCTCAGTCGACTGCCATTATCTGTTAGTTTGCATTGGTAGATTTGTTGTCTCAAGGCTCTTTGTATTTATGGACAGATATTCCAGAAGTATATTGAAATTGAGCTACAGCTTGGCAATATCAATCGTTGTCGGGATTTGTATGAGAAGCGTTTGGAATGGTCACCTGAAAGTTGTTATGTGTGGAGCAAGTATGCTGGGTTGGAAAGTTCCCTCTGTGAAACTGAAAGAGCACGAGCAATATTTGAGCTTGCAGTTTCGCAGCCATCCTTAGATATGCCCGAGTTTCTTTGGAAGGTAATAGTTTGTGATTCTTCTTTTTCTGCTAAAGCAAGCCATTCCACATATTTTGCGTAATTGGTGCTTGAAGTCCCTTTCTTCGTTAACATGAAATGAAGAAGATGTTGGCCTTTATGTAAAAAATAAGAAGAGAAAATATAATTACTGGATGCCGAAGCAGTGCGTACAGCTTAATTGATTCACGCCACTGCTCCCTCTGTCCAAGTATAACGCTTGTTTGTTGGCCTGTGATGACCCATGCTGTTTAATCATTTTTTTATGTCCTATAGAGTGAAAACGTTGCTTTTCCTTTGGTTTGTGTAAATTGATTTGCATATATATCACCAGTTTGGATTTTGATTGAATTGTCATCTGTTTGCAGGAATACATAGACTTTGAGATCAGCCAGGGAGAGTTGGAGCGAACTCGAGAACTGTATGAGCGGCTGCTGGACCGGACAAAGCATTTAAAGGTTTGGATCAGCTTTGCCAAATTTGAAGAATCGGGTGTGGGCGGGAATATTGTGGATACAGAGTTAGCAGCTCAACGGAGGACTTGTATCCAGAACGCTAGAAGTAATATACTATCTCTAATACTCGTACAACTTTTCTTATTGGTTCATTGATTTGGCATTGTATTCTAACATGTAATTTTCAAACAGGGGTTTTTGAGAAAGCACTGAATTACTTCAGAACATCCGCCCCTGAGCTGAAGGAGGAAAGAGCCATGCTTTTGGAAGAGTGGCTAAACATGGAGACTCGGTTTGGAGAGCTTGGTGATGTTTCCTTAGTTCAGGCCAAGCTACCGAAGAAAGTCAAGAGAAAGCGGGCAATTTCCTCCGAGGATGGTCTTGCTGGGTATGTACTGATCTGCAGCGTTCTCTTCTTCTTTGATACCATTGAGACAATGGTTATTTCCTGCTCTGATATATACTTAGCATGCAAATTGACTTCGATTTTTCATTTGCTTTTCAGGGTTGAGGAGTTTATCGACACTGTCTTCCCAGAAGACAACAATGAACTGAACTTGAAGATTTTGGAGGCTGCTTATAGATGGAAAAAGCAAAAGCTGGCTTCCGAGGAAGACTCAACTGATGCAGTAATATCAGACATGTAAATCAGACACTAGAATTCATAATTCACTAAAATTTCTCAAAAGTCAATACCAAATTAAATCCCAAAATTTGAATTAAATTGTACTGACGATCTCAGTGTAAACCATTATTGTGGAATTATGTGCTCAGGTTTAGCACATTCACTAAAATATTTCCAATCGATAAAAATTGAAAAAGGACCTCTATTCTGATTGATCCACAAATTTCAAGACATTGCAACATTTCAAAATGCTGTTGTGCATCTGGTAGAAAAGATAGATCATAACAGAATAAATCAATACCCAATACCATTCATGATTATCTTCAATGTGGAAAGTGTGCGAAACTTCTTAAAGGAATCGAATATTCACACTCTTAAAGTCAAAATTGATGCATTTTGAAATATGTAAAGCTACTTGAATTTCACCAATAATATTTGATTAGATGGAGGTAGGAGAGATCTAATAAAGAGTGTGAAGGAATTGGTTAGATCGGAATGTTTGGATCCCAGTTCTCCTCCATAGAGTTTGCTCACCCGAGAAATACTTCGGGAGGGAAAACCGGAACATAGAGAGAGTTGTGTTTTCAAAACACGAAATGGGTAAAGTACAATTTGGTGCCTGTATTTAAAAAACAATCCTTTGCTCCCAGCCCACTAAACTTTGCTACAGTGAAATACGATTTAGTTCCCTTAAGAAAAAAAAGTAGCTTTCAGAATTTGAGAAAATTATAGAATATGTGTGGATTATCATTTTATAAAATTAGACGAAATTGTAAACTATTTTATATAAATTACTATACAAACTAACTTAATTTCAATCCAACATAAAACTATTGTACTAAACTATAAGGGTGATGAAAAAAATGTGATATCCAAATTTTTTTCATACTCAGATTTAGATTATTTTAAATTCGCACTTTAACACAAAAAAATTGTAATAAATATTTTGAACTCGAATATAATTTTTTGGGTAAATTGCCCTCCCGTCCTTCTCATTTGCTTAAATTACTATTTTCGTCTCTACTGTTTCAAAAAAGATAATTTAGTCCTCCAAATTCGATTTAATAGCACCCTAAGGTCCCTAGTGCCGGAATCAGAAAATTTCTCCGGCAACCAGGGACCTGAAATGTCAATTTTGCCATTTAGTCAAAAGTTAAAAAAAATTAAGTAAATTAAGGGGGAGTTCGAAAGAGGAAGAAGGAGGAGGGAAGAGGATAAGGAGGAGGTAGGTGGGTAGAGGAGAAAAAAGAAGAGTCTAGAAGAGGAGGAAGGAGGAGGGAGGAGGGAGAAGGAGGAGTTAGGCGGAGGAGGAGGGTAGAGGGAGGAGAGAGAAGGAGGAGTTAGGTAGAGGAGGAAGCCGGAGGAAAGAGGGAGAATGAGGAGGAGGTAGGCGGAGGAGGAGACCGGAGGGAGGAGGGAGAATGAGGAGGAGGTAGGCGGAGGAGGAGGAGGAGGAGAGTAGAGGAGGAGAAAGAGGAAGAGGAAGGAGGAAAAAAACTAAAGGGCAATTTGGTCATTTCAGGTCCTTGGTAGCCGGAAAAATTTTCCGATTCCGGCACTAGAGACCTTAGGGTGCTATTAAATCAAATTTGGAGGACTAAATTATCTTTTTTGAAATAGTAAGGATGAAAATAGTAATTTAAGCAAAGAAGAGGGACGAGAGGGCAACTTACTCTAATTTTTTTTTTTAATTTAAACTTATAAATTCTCTTGAGATCATTCCTATTAACAGCCCACAAAATTAAGCCCATTACAAATTACAAGTAGCAAAACCTACCACTACCGACTAATAAGTAATAACACTTTCCCGATCAAAACCTACAGTGAAGCTTATTTAGGAGTAAATTACAATTTCCCAAATTAGACGATCTAGTGTATAAATAAAGAGGGGTTTTAATTGTTTCTTTTTCTAGGGAAAAGGGGTCGTACACTCCCATCGCTATCTATATTCCCCCCTATCGGAACACCAAAACCCTAAAACCTAATTTCCTATCGGTTTAGGAGAGAAGGAGACGCCATGTCGTCCAAGGACGGAGACCCGTCGCTGGGCTACCTAGCCCGGCGGGACACGGAGGTGAAGCTGCCCCGCCCGACCCGGGTCAAGAACAAGACCCCTGCCCCCGTCCAGATTACGGCCGAGCAGATTCTCCGGGAGGCCAGAGAGCGGCAAGAGGCGGAGATCCGTCCCCCAAAGCAGCGAATCACTGACTCCACCGAGCTCGCCGATTACCGCCTCCGGAAGCGCAAGGAGTACGAGGACCTGATCCGACGCGTCCGATGGAATATCGGAGTTTGGATTAAATATGCGCAGTGGGAGGAGTCTCAGAAGGACTTCAAGCGGGCTCGGTCGGTGTGGGAGCGCGCCCTCGAGGTGGACTACAAGAATCACACTCTGTGGCTCAAGTATGCCGAGCTCGAGATGCGGAACAAGTTTGTCAACCACGCACGCAATGTGTGGGACCGTGCGGTCGCCATCCTCCCGCGCATCGACCAGCTTTGGTACAAGTACATTCATATGGAGGAGATGCTGGGGAATGTTGCCGGTGCAAGGCAGATTTTTGAGCGATGGATGCAGTGGGTCCCCGACCAGCAAGGTTGGCTCAGTTACATCAAGTTTGAGTTGCGGTATAATGAGGTTGAGCGGGCGCGGGGGATTTTCGAGCGGTTTGTGATGAACCACCCAAAGGTTGGAGCCTGGATTAGGTTTGCGAAATTTGAGATGAAGAATGGGGAGGTCGCACGGGCTAGAGGTGTTTACGAGAAGGCAGTAGAGGTGCTGGCTGATGACGAGGATGCGGAACAGCTGTTTGTGGCATTTGCGGAGTTCGAGGAAAGGTGTAAGGAGGCTGAGCGGGCAAGATGCATATACAAGTTTGCGTTGGACCACATACCGAAAGGAAGAGCCGAGGATCTGTACAAGAAGTTTGTTGCTTTCGAGAAGCAGTACGGAGATAGGGAAGGAATTGAAGATGCCATTGTTGGTAAAAGGAGGTTTCAGTACGAGGAGGAGGTGAAGAAGAATCCGTCGAACTATGATTCGTGGTTTGACTACATTAGATTAGAAGAAAGCGGCGGGAATCAGGACCGGGTCAGAGAAGTGTATGAAAGAGCGATTGCAAACGTGCCTCCAGCAGCAGAGAAGCGTTATTGGCAAAGATACATTTACTTGTGGTAGGTTCGAGTTTTGTCTTTCCTTGTGTTTGCTTTTTTGTGGTAAGAATTGGTTGGATTTGGTAGTACTGGTCTTACGATGCTATTTGGCTGCTACCATTGGGTTTCAGGATTAATTATGCGTTGTACGAAGAGCTTGATGCCGGGAATGCTGAACGTACCAGGGATGTTTATAGGTATGCTAGCTTGACCCATATCATCTCAAGGGTTAGCTGTTGAACTTGGTTTTACAATTTTTACAATTGCTGTTATGCAACAGATACTACTTCTGTTATACAATTGTGTAATTACACCAGTAGTATCTGTTGCACAAACAGGGCACAATTGTGCACCTCTCCAGCAATGCCACAATCTGGATGTCAGGAGAGGGCTTATCAACTCCCAACCCACCAAGAGTACTGTAACTTGTCAACGTACCGCCTCCTAACCGTTCCTCCAAGAGTCCCAGACAGGAAGGATACTTTGACCATGTATCATACCATTTAGAGCAGCCCAATAACACCACTCCTCCACATATTTGTAAATCGACCTAATAAGTACCCCAGACTCCCCCTGTACACCATCGAACACACACCTGTTCCTCATACGCCATAAGCTCCAAAACCAAGCAGCAAACAGTATGAACTAAATGTTCTTTGCTTCCCCTTTCGGAGCCAGGCACAACCAATCTTAAGTAGCGGAGACTTGACCCACAATAAATCGATTTGAACTCATATTAATTAGCAGAGAAAAATACTCCCCGGTTCTGTTTATCTGGTGGATAATCAGTTCATCAGTGTCAATAAAATTGTGCTGCAATAGGTTTAAGATTCTGCTCGATGGTTTCTGGATATGAGGCCTTGATCCTTAGTCCATCAGTTGATTGATAAATGTGTTTCTCATATTCTGAACTTGGATTGATTCTTATATTCTGAACTTGGAATGTTGTTCTTTGTTTAATTATTCAGGGAATGCTTGAAGCTGATTCCCCATGAGAAGTTCTCCTTTGCGAAAATTTGGCTTCTAGCTGCCCAATTTGAAATAAGGCAGATGAATCTCAAGGGTGCTAGACTCATTCTTGGCAATGCTATTGGTAAAGCTCCCAAAGACAAGGTAAATTGTGGCTGTAGTTTTTTTTTAATCTTTCAGCTCTGAGTCAAGCCATTGTATGCTAGTTTTCATTAGTAGATTTGTCTCAAGACTCTTTGTGTTTATGGACAGATATTCAAGAAATATATTGAAATTGAGCTACAGCTTGGGAATATTGATCGTTGCCGGAAGCTTTACGAGAAGTATTTGGAATGGTCTCCTGAAAATTGTTACGCGTGGAGCAAGTATGCTGAATTGGAAAGATCCCTGAGTGAGACTGAGAGAGCGCGTGCAATATTCGAGCTTGCGATTTCGCAGCCAGCCTTAGATATGCCTGAGTTGCTTTGGAAGGTAATAGTTTGCGATTCGTCCTTCTTCTATGTTAAGCTTTCCATTCCGCAATTTATACGTATTGGTACTCTGAGTCCTTTTCTTACTGTTTTCTTGACGTTTGTGTAATAGTAATACTAATGACATTACATAAAGAGGATGTTGGCCTTTGAATCAACAATAACAAAAGCAAATCTAATTACTGGATGTGCGCAAGCAGTGAGTACTACGTGATCGATTTTTGCTACTGCTTTCTCTGTCCATGCATAATATGTTAGTCTGTGATGTCACTATGCTGTTTAATCATTTTGTTATTTCCCATAAAATGACAACAGTGTTTTTGCTTGAGTTTATGTAAATCGATTTGCAAATAGAATCTCAACCATTTTAGATTTTGATTGAATTGTCATCTGGTTGCAGGCATATATAGACTTTGAGATCGGCGAGGGAGAATTCGAGCGAACTCGAGATCTATACGAGCGGTTGTTGGACCGGACAAAGCATTTGAAGGTTTGGATAAGCTTCGCTAAATTTGAGGAATCTTCTGTGGGCGAGGATACTGACTTACCGGCTCAAAGAACAACTTGTATACAGAATGCTAGAAGTAATATACTACCTCTATTTACTTCTTTCTTCCGTGGTTTTCTTATTGGTTCGTTTTTTTTGGCATTGTATTCTAATGTGTAATTTTCGAGCAGGGGTCTTTGAGAAAGCTCTGAATTACTTCAGAACATCTGCCCCTGAGCTGAAGGAAGAAAGAGCCATGCTTTTGGAAGAGTGGCTAAACATGGAGAGTCGGTTCGGGGAGCTTGGTGATGTCTCCTTAGTTCAGACCAAGCTGCCCAAGAAAGTCAAGAGAAAGCGTCCAATTTCATCTGAGGATGGTCTTGCTGGGTATGCACTCATCTGCAGCTCTCTCGTTTCTACTTCGATACCATTAAGACAATGGTTCTTCGCTGCTCTAATATATATTTAGCTAGCAGATTTGATTGACTCCAATTATCATGTGCTTTTCAGGTTTGAGGAGTTTATTGACTATGTCTTCCCAGAAGACAACAATGCTCCCAACTTGAAGATCTTGGAGGCTGCGTATAGGTGGAAAAAGCAAAAGATGGCCTCCGAGGAAGACTAAACTGGTGCAGACATGTTGTAAATCATTTGTTGAGATGTTAGGGTTTCTTGAATTTTGGCGTACAATCTGAATGAACGTAGGAGAGCGCAAAAGAAAAGTGCTGTGGCGTCCTCCTCTCCTTGGTTTTTTTTACCGAAACAAGTTTCAAAATACACTTGATGATTTGTGTCCGGCTCTTTGAACACATGTATGTCATCACTTGAACTTGGGAAGTTAATTAATGTAAAATCATTGAGTTTGCCAAATTTTTTTTAAAAAAATATTGGTTTCAACATTTACATCCGGAAAATGACTTCTTAAAGTACCGAATTATACAAGTCCAAATTACAAAAATAATTAAATTAACTCAACGCGACGTTGCAATTGGGAGTGTACCACTAAACCAAAAGCACGTGGTTTATTTTCAATACCAATTACAACGTGGTTTCTCAGCCTCAAAAGAACTTCTCGCGCCATTTCGGCTGGATCTCCCAAGCACCGAGAATTCGCGGCGATAATATTTGGTTCTCAGGCCCTTGAGGTAATTAGATTGACATCTGAGGGTATGATTGTGAGGATACGAGTGGTCACAGAAGCGACAACCTTCCATTTCCACATAACGAAAAGCCAAAAAAGAGAGGAAAAAAAAAGAGAGGATATTCTCCTCATTTACTTCCAAAATTATCCTTAAAAAAGTTCTCATTTGCCTGGAGAATTTTTGTTCACGTTCTTTCCAGATCGGCTGAAACTTTCATTAATTTGGCAGGTAAATCTTTAATTTCTGTATACTGAAGAAATAGATTCACATTAGTTTTACCTTGTTTTTTTGGTTTCTAGACATGAATGCTTTTGCTTTTGCCTATTCTTTTGGAGATAACAATATATCTACATCACATAATAAATAAAAATGCTCCATTATGTTTTGTTGTTTGTCACGTTTATGTCCGAATTTCTTTCAATTTCTTCCAATTGGTTTCCAGTTTTTTTCCATTAGGTGTCGTTGATGTCATTTTTGGACATCTAAAACTTTGATGGCTTATAAATTCATAATAATCATTATTAAATTGCAATTGGAACTATGTAATTAAAGTTTCCTCCATTTGTTACTTACATTTTCCTTCTCCAGGTGTTTTAATAGTTGCATCGGCTTCGATGACTTCACTGCAAGGTTTTTAGTTTGTAAATAAAACCTCAGAGAGAAAAATGGATTCCAAAGTTAGTTCTGGTGCTCCTGGAAATGTTGAACAGACCAAAACTAGCAAGAAAGGTGAAAATCCCTCCTCAAACATCTCTGCTTTTTTTTTTTCCATGTTTCAGAATATTCCAAATAGGCCAAGCTAGCAATTTGGGCTAATTGTATAATGAACGATTTATGTTCTCCTTACATTTAGATCTGATTTTTTTTTAATGATATTTCAATGTGTCCGAATACTCAAAATGGACGAAGTACAATGAATAAAACTCTCTTCGCCACTTATTAATGATCTTGTATTCATCAGACTCGAATTATTACAGATAAGAAATATGTTGTTCTAAAGATCATATAACTCATGGAGAATATATATATATATATATTTAATATAAATTTATTGTGATTGATTATTTAGGATGTTTACTTATTATGTAGCTTCTTTTAGATCATGGTAAATGTAGCTACTTTCAGTACTAAGCTAAAAAATGCATGTTTCTTCAGCAGATATTGAGAGCAAGGTGGCTAGGATATTTAAGCTGATCAAGAGCTATGGCCAAGACAGTAAAGGGAAAGTCCCCGAAGACTCCAAGAAACGAACCGAGCTCCTCCGGCTCGTCGAGGAGGTTCACCGGCAATACCAGTCGCTCTACGTGCAGTACGACCGCCTCCAAGGCGAGGTGGGTGACCGAACTCGGAGTAGGAAAGGGAAGAATAGCTCATCATCTAATGCAAGCTCTCCATTGTCCCCTTCCTCCCCCTCCGAGTCTGAGTACTACTCGTCCGAGGAGAAGGATGGTGAGAACTTGACAAATGAAGATAGGAAACAGATAGAAATGAAGCAGACACATGATGAGCCCAAGTGGGAGCAGCAAGCTGCACTTGTGAAGGTGCATGACACCCAAGGGGGCAATGCATCTGCTCAGATCAAGGAGTTAGAGGGGCAGTTGACCATGATGAGGATCGAGCTCGAGGCGTTGCGTGGGGCCAACAAGGATCTTGTTGTGCAGGTCCAAAGCAAGGCCTCGGAGTGCAAGAAGATCGGAGGAGTCAACGCGCAGTTGCAGAACAGGATTTCGGAGCTCGAGTTGCAAGAGAAGTACAAGAGAGATGAGGTTTCTTCTATAATGAAGAAGGTCAAGGATAATGAGAAGAGTATGATGTCTCAAATTAAGGACTTGATGGATCAGGTGAGTCACTTGCATTCAGAGGTGGACTTTTTTCGGGATGCAAAAGAGAAACTCGAACTGGGTCAGGGAAATACCGATGTATCGGCTCGTATGAAGGGGCTGGAGGATCGAGTTTTTGTTATGCAGCAGGAGATGGATACGATTTTTTGCCAGAAGACTGAATTGGAGGGTCAACTCGAAGCACGAGTTAAGGAGGTTCGCGAGCTTCAGGCGAAGATAGGCAAGTGTGGTGAGTCTTGGAAAAATGAGAAGGAAGGTTTGATTGTGAAGTTGCAGTCTCTTCGCGATCAAAGACACGAACTTCAGGTGCTCGTTGAAGGAAGGGACCAAGAGGTAGGAAAGTTGAAAGAGCAGAATGAAGAGCTAAGATCGAAATTGCAGTCACTTGACCACCAGAAACAGGAGGCAGAGAAGCTCGTAAAGCGCGAGGCAGACAAGTTAAGGGAGGAGAACAAGAGGTTGGATTTGAAGAAAGAGGAACTCAAGATAGAGCTGCTAAGTGTCACAAACCAGAAGAGGAGGCTAGAAGAGCAAGTGAGAGGTAAAAATGATCAAGTTGATCAATTACAAGTTGAAAAGGACAGGCTGGTTGCTAATGTCTCTGAGCTCGAAAGGTCGCTATCAGAACGAAGCGAGGAGCTGGCCGAACTGCAGAAGAAGCACAACGAGGTATCCGATGAGAATTCTGCGGAAATTGTGGCCTTAAGACTAGAAGTGAAGAGAATGAAACAAGAAATGGATTCCTTAATTGGAGAAAAGATGGAGTTGGTGATCCAAATTGAGAAAATGAAATCAGATTTCGAGCAGAAGAAGATCGAGGTGGAGAGCAAAGTTGATGATCTCAACACAAAAATAGCTGACCAACAGAGAATCCTAAAAGAAAAAGAAGGGACCCTGAAGAATGAAGAAGAGCAGAAGCTGGTTAAACAAGTATCCCTGGAGGTTCCTAAACCGAAGCCAACATTGCGACCCTCAGATGCGCCAAGGATAAACCAACATTCATTGGAAAGGAAGGTGGAAGAGTTAGCAGATAAGTTCCAGATGAAAATGGAGAACCATATCAGGCTGTTGTATCAGAGGATCCTCGTCGCGGAACAAATACATTCTGAAACCAAAGACAGCTACAAGAAGATCAAAGACACCATTCAGCAGGAGAACGAAGAGCTTAACGAAAAGCTGGCGATGTTCGAATCGGGGCTCCAGGGATTCAAAGACTTGTTCTTCGAGCAACGGAATGCGGCCGAAGATGGTAACCAACACACCAACTTCCTGACCCGCATTAGCATCATCCTCAACGGGATCCAATCCGCAAAAGACTGCATCACGGAGAAGAACAACGAGGTCGAGGAACTAAAACGCGACGTTGAGAGCCTGACGAGGAGGCTCGAGGCGAGCGAAGAGAACAAGAAGCTGATAAAAGATAACCTGCAGAAGTTGGAAGAGCAAGTGCAACAAGAGAGCGAGCATTGCAACGTGGATGCTTCAGTGAAGCTTGTGGCTAGAGTGGATTACTTGGAGCACAAGCTTCAAGAGAGGGAGGACGTTTTATTGTGGCTTGTAGATGAAAAGATGGAAGCCATAAGGCAGCTTAGCATCTCCATTGATTACCATCGTAGCCGCTACGATGATCTTAAATTGGTAGTGTTAAAGATGGCTCGCAGAAAAAATAGAGCAACTTAGTAATATCTCGGCTACTTCTCTACTCCTTCGAGGATGGAGCGACATAAGTTTTGAGAGGATGGTAACAGTTTTTAGTTTATTTGTTAACATTAGTATCGTATTATTTGTTTTTAAATTCATTATTCAACAATTTTTGTTCTTCTAAATCTATCTTTTGTGCTTGTGGAATCATTTGCACTTCGTTTGTTTGTGTGAGCGTATTATTAAAAACTGTAACCTATCAATTCAAAACAGTTGAAAAAATTGAATATTTTTGTCCTTGTATCAAAACTATATAATTGAATACAATATCAGAATTTATATTTTATATAAAAAAAATTAATTTATTGTATTGATTGTTAACAAGGTTATTATCATAAAAATTTCATCGTAAATTTCGCGCCTTTTCAATTTTTTTAGTTGACTGTTAGTTTCCTTATGACTTTCTGTAATTTTTGTATAAGTATTTGTGATTTATTTTTTTTAATTGGCGGCAAAGGTTTCCGAAAAAAATTGACACTTAATGATAATTTCTAGTTGACAATTTCATGAATATCCAAATTGAGCGCCACGTTATATTTCTCCATCCTATGTGGCGTCGACATTGAAAAGTCAAAAAAACCTCCATTTAAATCACACATAACTCATAAGGGGAGTCGGAGTCGACGAGAGGGCACGGGAACATGATGTCAGATTTGGGATCTGCATCTCCTAGATTTGAGATTTGGCATATTATAGAATTAAGTAAAATTCTTTTAGTTTTTTATGTGAATGACTCATAGAACATAGAAATATGACATGGTGATGATGTGAACAACCATATAGATAACAATTAGGACAAAACTAAACGTTGTTAGAAGTACCGACCAAAAATTTAGATTGCATGACCAACTCTTACATCTTGTAAAAAACTAAACCACAACTTTTTGGCTATTCATCTCTGTCATTAGGCCAATAGTTGATTAATGATGACTTGCTCATACGATTATTTTCGTCTTTCTACTTGCGATTCATAATTTTTGCTCTCCAGATTAAGTTTGAAAATAAAGTTTTAAGAAAGTAATAAAACTTATCAGTCCTAATAGAAAGTAATTCACGTAATATTGAGATTCTAACAATATTGTTCGATAGGAGGAATCCCAAATTAAACAACGAATCTTCCAAGGATCTTAACAATTGGCCTTGTGAAAAAGTTAAAAACAAAACCAATCCCACTATGTAATGAATCGGACAATAGTAAAAATCAGAAGATTGGAATTGGGACATGCCCATTATTCCTATGTGCAGCCTTTTCGTATAGGTCATCTTAATTTATCGTATTTAGCATCATATGCTAAATTAACTGGTGAAATATTATTTTAAGTAAAATTAAAAATTATCCTGTTAATAGATTGTAATATAAATTTTTGTTAGTGAATTTCATAAATATTCGAAATATCCAATGATTTGATTCAAAATAATTTATGAAATCTCGCGCTCAGACGAGTCGTACAAAACCAAAGAAAATAATGATATGGCATTGCCGTGATAACCCAATATCTCAGGGTCAAATTACTAAACAACAAAATTAAAGAAATAAATAATAACACAAAATACAAAGTCGAAAGTACCAGCAGAAAATAATAGATTGACGAAACTAACCCTCTAATACCTATACTATTTGAGTATTTGTATAGTTGTAACCGGCGGGGTCGCTTTCATTTCTCTCTCTCCATCCAAAAAACCAAGCAAAACAAACTTACGAAGAACCGCCCTCCACCTTTCCCATCTTCCTCAATTAATATTTGCTTCTCTCTCTAGAAACCAGGAATCTCTCTAGAGAGAGAAACAGACGAGGAGCTCCGCGAGAGGTTAGTTAGTAACTGCTTCTCTCTTCAGCTCTTTCCTTCCTCAAACTAATCTGTATTTTCTTGTTATCAATTTCTTCTTGGACGAAATTTAGTGTAGCTTAGCTTAGCTTCGCGAAGCTTCTTTCTCTCTTTTTAGTTAGCTATTTCCATGAACTTCCGGCGAAGATCGGTTGCTTACGTGTTAATTTGATCGGAACCTCGATCGGACTTCGGATCTTTCTCCCTTTGAATTTTTTTTTAACTTTTGTGCGTGGAATTGAACTTACGGTTTGTTTGGATGCAGATTTAGTCCCAAGAGGTTTAAAGATTCTTCGTTGAGGAAGGAAAGACGCGTTTGTTCTTGGTACGGAGTTATTGTTATATTTTCTGTGTTTTGAATATTCTCGTGTTTTAATAATTTCCTTTTCGCTGTTTTCTATTTTTTGATAAATTTATATTCTCCACTCTAGCATGTTCTTTAGCCGACGGCTGAGTCTCTAGGATTGGGCCCGAACCCGATATTTCCGAGGAAAAAATTAGCTGAACTTTTTCAGTTTATACTTTAAACTACATGATATTCGATATTACTGTGTCGACTAATTTAGATTTATGTTGGTAGAAAAATAGTAGTTTAATTATATTGGTAGTTTATATTTTATATATGGAAATGCAATTTATTTGATTGATACTAGTTTTATGTCTGCGAGGGTGTCTAATAGTTAATTAATTAGATAAAGCTGTTTAAAACAGAATCCCGTTGTATAATTAATATTGGGTGTGTGATTCTAAGGAGGGAAGGGGGAAGCCTAGAATAATAACAAAAAGGAACAGCTAAGCCTTTTGAATTATTAATGGGCGATAGCTGTCTTTTTTGGGTTTAGAATTTAATCCTGCTCCTTCTTGGGGATTCCCATATGAGGTGGCTCCAGATCTATTATTGAGTTTTACTTTCCCTCTGTTTAGTTTCCCCTATTTTTTCAAACAATGTAATAATAAAGTCATTTCTGATCATGTAATTGGGTCATTTGCATCCTATTTTCACCAATGGCGGAGTATAGAATTTGAAAATTTCAGTGGAGAGTGGGTCCACGTTCTAAAAGAACATCCATGTATTGGACTTTATATTAGTTTCCAGCCTTCCCTTTCTTTATTTTCCTTTTTAAATCTATTTTTCTGATAAAGATAAATCCGGGACTAGGAAATGCTCAGGAGGGAATATAGCTTTGCTCTTATGATGCGAGGTGGACTTGGTTATTTGGTTATATAATTTGGTTACTGCAAATCTGCAATCAAAGTAGGTGTTTGACCTGTTCCTCGTTCAATTCAATGACGATCAAACCACATCTAAGCCTAACGGCCAAGGATAATTGCGTAGGTCAATAATAGGAAAATTGAATGATTTTGTTTGGGAGACTGCAGAAGGAGTTGAGCAGTTGAAATTGAGAGTTAATGCCGATTAAGTGTTTCTTGCTGTAGGGATAGAATGGAGTCATCATTGTGAACTTGTTACTTCCAATGTTTCTTATCAAAATATCATCCTCCCTTTACCCCCCTATCCTGGCGCTAGTAATGGGGAAGTGCTTCCTCTGAGCCGACTATTTTTTCGAAGTGTAAGTTAGTGCAGATCATCATCTTTGGGTTTTGAATGCCAATAATTAACCACACATAACAGACATGGTTTATCTGCTGGGAGCTGTTAACCGTATTCTCAACTGTGCTAATCAGTTTTTGCTGTAAGCCTAGCATCTCCAAATATCTATTCTTAAGGAGTTCATGACGTGTATCAATTTTTAGGTTGTGGTAAATTTTTTTGAAGTTTGTTGTTACTGTACGTTTTAGCTTTCCATAGTTAAGGTATCGTCTCTTTTTTTTCTTCTAAATATTGGGTGGAGATTACCATTCGTCTAGCGGCCTCCTGTATGCTAGTTTATGTAAAGTGGGTAGAAACGGAAGCTCGTTGAATTGAACAATATTTGGATGACTAGTTATTTATGGAAATGAATAGACCGCTCATAAGAAAAAAGAGAAAAAGGAAAAGTTAAATTGCAAACTCGTTTTCTTGATTGTTATATTTTGGTTAATCCTGATGATATCTTTTAGGCTCCATATTGGCTATAGATAGATGCAGCAGGCCAATATTTAATGTCTGATCTCATTTAAACTTATATACATTCCGTTTTGTTACTTTAAAATTACTTGAATTTTGGGTATGACAGCTTACAGTAATGATGTCATCTGCAACAGACCTCTAGCACCTGATTATGTGCGTGGACTTGCATCATCTTGATGCATAATCAAAGATAAGACAAATATAGCTCTTTTGAAAGTACTAGAGGAGCAGATGACGAAACACAGTTTGAGGGAATCAGTGAAATCCTTTTTCGGGAGTCACATTGATCCCGAGAAAGATGAGCAACTGAAACAAACAAAAACAGGTTAGTTCCATATAATATATCTTTCAGGGTGTTTCTGGAGGGAGTGAGTAGCAGTTTTTTGGTTTTTGAGTAGTTTTGAGTTTGCTATCCTGGAAAAATGATATCCATTATTCAATGATTCTTCATTCTTACATACTCTTATAAAGGTGTTTCCTTCTTTTGACCTCTTTTCCAGAAATGAATGACAAAGTAAACAAGATGTTGGAGATAATCAATGACGAAGACCTTGAAGATAAAGATGGAATTTCTTTGGACAAGTCCAAAAGACAGCCCCTTGCTGAGTTGATTGTTGATTTCCATAAGCAGTACGAATCATTGCATGACCAGTATGACCATCTGACGGGAGAGCTAAGGCATAAATTTCATAGCAAGAAAGAAAATGAGAGCTCCTCATCTAGCTCAGACTCAGACTCAGACTCTGGTTATTCGAAAGACAAAGGAAGCAAAAATGGAAAACTTAAACATGAGTACCAAAAGATAGCAGATTCCGTAAAGCAAGAACTGGAAACTGCAAATTTAGAAGTTGCTGACCTCAAGAGCAGGTTAGCTGCAGTGATTGAAGAAAAAGATGCTTTAAATTCAGAACACCAAGCAGCTTCAATTAAGGTACAAGAAGCAGATGAAGTAATCAAAGATTTGAAGCTTGAGGTTGAAAATTTGTCCAATGAGAAGGGGAAGCTTTCACTTGAGAATGAGGACCTGAAACATGAGCTGGAGGCTACCACCAAGATAGAAGCTGAGCTTAACCAAAGATTGGAAGATTTTATCACAGAGAAACAGAACATGGTTATGGAAAAAGACAGAGCCATGAGTAGAATTGAAGAGATAGAAAAGAGTTTAGAAGAATCAAGAATTTTGTCTGATCAGCTTCGGGATGAAAAGCTAGCTCTCAAGCAGCAAGTGGAAAATTTAAGTACTGAGGTTTCTGCGCTGAGGCAGCAATTAGGATCACAAGAACTGGAGCTTGCGAGTGTAAGCAAGAACTTATCTTTGGCTGAAGAAGAAAACAAATCTCTGTCTTCACAAATCTCGTTACTTAATCAGACGTTAGAGGATGTGAACACAGAGAAAAACAGTCTGATAACAGAGAAGGAAGCTGCTCTAAGAAGAATTGAAGAGGGAGAGAAAGTTCAGGAAGAGTTCAAGGTTTTGTCTGATCGCTCGCAGGAAGAGAATGCAGTTCTCGGACAAGAACTGGAATCTCTAAGAGAGGAACTCTCCAAGATGACCCACCAACTGGAGTCTGCTGAACAGAAAGTTCATGATTTAGCCGACGAGCTTAAAGTTTCTGAGGAAGAGAAGGATGCTCTGTCGATAAAGGTCTCTGAAACTGCAAATGAGATTGAACGGGCCAAAAGTACTATAGAAGAACTTATGAATGAATCAAGTCAGTGGAAGGGCAAACTGAGTGAGAGGGAAATAGAGTTTTCATCTCTCTCGGAGTTGCATCAGTCACATGGGAATGAGTCATCGGCTCGTATTAAGGAACTAGAAGCTCAAGCAACCGGGATGGCACTTGAGCTGGAAGCATTACGTGCACAGAGTGGGAATGTGGAGGCAGAGTTTCAGAGCAAGGTAACTGAAGCAGCACAACTGAAAGAAAAAAATCAAGGTCTACAAGCTCAACTTTCAGAGTTGGAATCGACGGCAAAAGAGAAAGAAGATGAATTTTTTTCTTTAAAAAAGGAATTCGAGGAAAATCAGAACCAATTCTTGTCAACAACGCAGGGTTTGACGGAACAGGTGAATTCTTTACTGCAAGACTTGGAATTGTTACGGTTGCAGAAAACAGAGATGGAAAAGCTGATGGTAACCAAAGGAGATGAAGCATCGATCCAGTTGAAGGGGCTAATAGAACAAGGAAATACATTACAACAGCAGCTTGAGTCCTTGCACATCCAGAAGATTGAACTTGAAGCTGAGCTTCAGAAGAAAACTCAGGAAATTTCAGAATATCTCCTTGAAATACAAAACCTGAAGGAGCAGTTGACCGGGAAGAGCGAAGATGAACAGAGAACACTTGGGGAGAAAGATACTTTGATGATTCAACTGAAGGGTCTGGAATCTGAGATGGAGGCTCTGCACAATGAAAAAACTCTTCTTGATGATCAAATAAGAAATGAAATCAAAGAAAGGGCACGTCTAGGAGATGAAAAAGCAGGGTTACAGGGACAACTCATTGAATTGGAAAAATTAGTCGCCGAGAAAGGACTTGAGTTTGCTGCTCTCCATGAGAGACATTCAAAAGAAGTGAATGAGGCCTCTGACCAGACGATGGCCTTGAAGACACAGCTAGAGAATGTGCAGCAGGAACTTGTTTCTGTGCAAGAAGATAAAAATCAGTTGCAAATGCAGCTGGATGACGTAACACAACATTCTTCGGGACGTGTATTGCAATTGGAAGAACAGGAGGCAGCATATAAGAAGCTCAGTGAGGAATACTCGCAAGTAGAGGCTCAATTTCAAGAGTGCAGGGCAGATCTCAGTGTAGCAGTAAGGAAATCGGAAGAACAGGAGGCAGCATATAGGAAGCTTAATGAGGAATATTCACTAGTAGAGTCTCAATTTCAAGAGTGCAGGGAAGATCTCACTGTAGCAGTAAGGAAGTCGGAAGAACAGGAGGCAGCATATAGGAAGCTCAACGAGGAATATTCGCAAGTAGAGGCTCAACTGCTAGAGTGCAAGGCAGATCTCAGTGTAGCAGTAAAGAAGCTGGAGGAAATGGCAAACGAGTTCAGTAATAACGCTGTTTCCAAAGCTCAGATGATATCCGAGTTTGAAGAGATGATTGATGACCTGAAAAGAGATGTTGAGATGAAAGGAGATGAGCTCAATACCTCAATCAACAATGTCCGCAACATTGAAGTCCAGCTCCGCCTATCAAACCAGAAGCTCAGGGTCACAGAGCAGTTGCTAGCTGAGACAGAAGAGACCTTCAGACAAGCAGAAGCAAAGTACCTGGAGGAGCAGAAACTGCTAGAGGACAAAGTGAGTGCGCTTTCTGGGATAATTGCTTACAACAACGATGCATACAACAAGATGGTTGCAGATATTTCCGAGAGATTAAAAAGTACCCTGGCAGAAATGGATGATTTGAAATTGAAATTCGAGAAACAACATGCCAGATATGAGCAGTCTATCCAGGAAATGTTGCACGATATTTCCGCTGCAAAGAAGTGGATCATCGAGGCCCAAACCGAGAAGGAACAATTGGAGAAGCAGCTAGGTGATCTAGTCATCCAACTTCAAGATGCAAAAGAGCATAAAACAACTCTTAGCCAGAGGGTGGAGCAACTTGATGCCAAGTTGAGCAAGGGAGAAAGTGACCACCAAATCTCTGCCAACACCATTACCCAGCTGGAGGAAAAGATAGCCAAGCTGGAGACTGCCGTGAAAGAGAAAGACGAGGGGATGATAGATCTGGGGGAAGAAAAGAGAGAAGCCATTAGGCAACTCTGCATATGGATTGATTATCATCGTAGTCGGTATGATTATCTCAGGGAAGCAATCTCGAGGCCACCTGCCTCAGCTCAACGAGCATCATAGAGGGACTTTGTTTTTTTGTCATCGTGGTGTTTCTGGTTGATTTGCCATTGAACATTGCTATTGGTTCCATTTTTTCGGTGTCCGGA
This sequence comes from Hypericum perforatum, assembly GCA_012979155.1. Classification (NCBI taxonomy): domain Eukaryota; kingdom Viridiplantae; phylum Streptophyta; class Magnoliopsida; order Malpighiales; family Hypericaceae; genus Hypericum; species Hypericum perforatum. The sequence goes on from SOPF01028504.1 coordinate 341,286, forward strand.
TTTATTCAGAAAGACAGCTATCCATTGGTGGTGATTTTATTGTTGATCAGAATGTATCAAGCGTTTGATCATCTAGAATGTATATCAATCTGAGGTTTCTTGTTCGAGTTTGGAAGCTTGGTTTATGTAAATCAGTTTTTTGTTAAAAATGCATCAAATGTTTGTGTTGTTGATAAAGAATACAGTAACTGTTTGAATGAGGTGAAAGAATACAGAGGTGTGAATATTAACATAATCATTGATACCGATCTCTATGCTACTGCTGCACAAAAGCTAGATGGTTCTCCCAAATGATTCTTCTAATACTCTTTTCCTGTTTCTTTTGGGCTTTCCTCAGTCAGAAATCTTCATCTCTACTCCCAGAATATCCTTCACCATCTCGTATGTTACAAATGAAATTGCTATAGACGGGACCACCTGAACATACGAATAATATTGTCATTGCAGCAATGAGCAAGTGTAACAAATATTTGTTTGAAATAGAGTTAGCTTGTTAATATTCCGATTAGCAAACTGACCTTCACTGAATTAGGGACCAAACCCTTGTATAATGCTCCAACTCCCTCGTGCTGTACGGTTTTCCTGAAGGCATCCACCATTCCGGAGTATTCTAAAGACGATTTGCTTGTTCCTTCACCGGTGACGACGGAAGCAGCATTCTTCCAGCCAACCATTTGCATTCTTCGTCGGATAACGTCAAGAGGGTACGCTAATGTTTGGCCGACAGTGCCAGCAGCCGCGCCACATGCGAGTCTCGTAATCACACTTAGCTCGTTGTCTTTAACTAGTCCAAATGTATTGGTCTTTAGGAGCCAATCTTTTAATGATTCATATACAGCAAAGTTAAGACCCACATACGGCACCTGCAAGAATCACTAGTCATTTAGAAGGCAGAAAAATCCTATTCGTTCCGCAAAGCCAGTAGTGGCGAGATATGAACAACCTTCAACTCTTCTACGGAAATATGTTTGAAGTTAATTTACTTACGACACCAATAACAGAAGGCAGCCAGCCTCTGTATAAAGCCCGAGGACCTTCTTCTTTAAGGACTGTTGACAAAGCATTAACTATTCCTCTGTACTGGCGAGGAGACTGGTCTGTCTGCCCAAAGAAGAAATGCACTGTGATTAAAGCAGTGAAATTGTAAAGAAAAAAAAAAAGATTTCCCACCATATACTACCTGTACAGTTAGGCGACCACGAACCAAGTCCATGGGGTATGTTGCTGACATGGCGATGATTCCGGCACAAGCACCGGCCCCAAGTCGAAGAACAGGAGTCAGCTGAGCCTCTTCTAGATTAGACAGGAAAACAACTATGAGCATCCTTTACACAGGAGAAAAGAAGAGAACTAAAAAAGCGGAGATTTTGCAAGAGACACTGATCAAAGTCCAAAAATGCTCGATCTATATTCTCGCAACAGATGGCCGCAGAATTCTATATATACTAATGAATACTACATGTGGGATCAGGAATGAAGATTGCTGGTGCAAGAAAATCGTTAAGTGGAGAGAGCAATACAAGGGAAAGTACCAAGATGGCCATACCATTTCCAGTCTGCTGCTGATACATCCACAGAATACCCCTGTTGACAAGAGAAGATGAATCATCAAAGCAAAGAAGACAAAAAATTGCCCGAGGAAGCGAAGAACCAAAATCAACAAACCATACTTGGAGGCTTCCTCGTAACTGAAGAACTTGACGGCCGAATTTGGAACTATACGAGCACAATTGGTGCCATTGCCTTTAAACAAGCCCCTGAAGCCCTCAGTTCTCCATATGTACTTCAGCCCCTGGATCGTGCCACTATACTTAATACTATGAGGATTCTGAACCTGCATAAACAAAGAAATAAACAGAAAACCCATTATAGCCTTCTCCACCTGAAGAAACAAGAACACGAAGAAGATCACGAACAAGAACACAAAGATCATCATCACCACCACCACCTGAAGTAGAATTTTCAGTCTTTCTAGAGGAGCGACAGCGGTCCGCGACCTGAGCAAAACAAACAACAAAAATCAACGTATCAAAGCTAACACTTTGGTTTCGAAGCCATCGGGCTAAAGCTTGCACGGGTTCACACTAAGTCTCGTGCTTTCAAACGGGCCACAGGTACCGTTAAAGTAAATGACTTCGAAACCAGATATGAGATAGGCCCTACAACCATCTTAAGGTAGTAAGTAGGTTGATTTTCTACGCTTATAAACGAGTATACCACATTCGCAGATAGTGATGTGGTAATCCCTAACACCTCATTCCCACCAAAACGGTTACACATTAAACCATAACTTTAACAAACATTAGGAAAAACAATTCTCCGCTTAATTCTTAAAATAAATAATCTATTGAAAACTGTAATTCTTTATGTTTCTCCTTTAAGTGAAAGATTCAACGGCAACTTCTCCACTACCACGTGATTAGCACGTGAGAGGAATTACTCTTTCTATAGCATGTAGGAACGAACGTACAGTCCACCGGCGACGCCGCCGGCGATGAGGGACTTGCAGACGGAGAGGAAGGCGGAGGCGGGGAGGGGCTTGGCCGTCGGGATGGCGGCGGAGGAGAAGGACTCTGTCGTCTTGTAGTCCTCCGGTGGAGCCATTTGTCCTCTTCTTCTTCTTTCCTCTCTACGGTAGAGAGGAAAGAAAGGAGGGAGAAGAAGCGGACGACAGGAGGGAGACTTTTTTTTTCTATCGCTAAGTGCTTTTAAAGATGATCAGATCAAATGCGTGGATTCTGAGATAGGCTACTTTCTCCCAACAAATTGGAGGGTGAAATCTTAATCCAAGTCATCAAATAAAAAATTAGTATAAATTGATTTACAACAATGATACAATATTATTGAGACATTCATGTAGAAAATTGTGATCAACAATATAGTTTAATCAGAGTCAGAGTTTTTTGACACCCTCCATAATTAAATACCAAAATTTAAAATTTTATCTTGTTCAAATATAATTCAACTGATCGAATATAAAGTGAGGTAGAAAAATCTATTTTTCACTATATTATTAAAGTTGATTTGCGTGGGATGATAGTAGTGGGGAGCCACATGAAACAACTGTAAGTGTGGGGTCAATTGACCTCACTAAATTAAAAAATTTATGAATATTAATTATATTTTTTAATATATGTCCTCATTAAAATTAGAAATTAACTCCATCACAAAAAATTAACAAATTTACAAATTAAAATTAAATTTTATATATAAATTATTTTGTCCATATTTCCAAAATTTTCTGGCTCTGCCTCTAAATAGACTACAGAAACAGCGTAGTAAGAAAAGTGTGACGAGCTAAATAAAGTATAGCTATTCTATCCCAACAAGTCATGAATCTTGTCAACCAACTAATAAAGCCATCGTCTTCTATTGAAAAGATGAGTTCACGAAGGGAATATAATTAGAAATACATTTTTATAAATATATAATTATATTATCCTAAGAAATATTACAGCATAAATATAAAATTACAAATCACTCCATATGTATACCCAAAGGGAATTCGTCTAGGACAACGTAACTAAATACACCTAAATATAGAATCCAACTTTTTTTTTTGGTAGAATATAGAATCCAACTTGCACATCTAGTAACCACGACAAACTGGATGGGGAAGAAAAAGAATCATTCCCATCAACCAAAACCAACAGCAACATACTTGATAACTATAACCAAATTATTAGATTAAGCTGTTGACAAATTATAAACCGTGATTTAACTAAAAAATTACAATCAATTATGATCACGGTTAAAAAATCATCCGCAATGGTTGAACAATCAATTAGTCAATTAAACAAATGATCAAATCAAAACACATTTCGATTTTAATGATTCTAGTTTATATGAAATCACAGAAATGAGAAAATGTAAGGATTTAAAATCGTAAATATAACATTTTAAAAATATTTTCTAAAAGCTTAATATTGTCAATTGTAAATAAAACAAGTTTAGGTAGAACCAGTTTAGAAAATGGAAAACCAGCTTAGGCAAGAAAGCCTCGGAGAGAGGAGAAAATGGGGCATATATATGTTCCTCTCCTCGGAGTCTAATTGATAGTAGTTGCACATGAGAGTTAATTTTTTAAAATTTTGAAATCAGGTTGAATATTATTGGATTTTTTACGGAATATTTTTTTAGTAATATTTTTTATATCGATAAAATTTAAATTAAGATGAATTTTACTAACACCAACCCAAAAAACTGCTTTGAAGAAAAAGGGCATCTATACGTTCAATTTCTTAGATACAGTTTGTTTTATAGGGTGGCACACATTAATGTTGTACGTTAAATTATCATTGTTTCTTGTGGTCAGCAATCGATCCAGCGGTAGGTAGGTCGTACCAACTTCTACTGTTTGTGCTTCCCAAATATCAAATTTTTGTAATGATTGTAATTGGAAGATTAAAAAAACAAAAATCATGTTAACCTAATATAAAAAAAATGTTAACCTGAATGTGTTTGATAAAAGAAATTGATTATATTTAGAAGATTTTGGATTCAGACTTTACAAATGAAAAATAAAATTGTAATAACAAATTTTAAGTGTGACTTATTCTCTATTAATATTATGGGTTAAAAAATTAAAACCATGCTTGGTGTTTATAATGGTGATTGGTTGTAATGATCAAAGTAAGAAATTACATTTGCAGTTTTCACAGTCAGTATTTGTTGATGACTTTGATGTCCCATTTTGAATTGAACAATATTATTGATGTACCTTAATTTCATGTATCATCTTTAAATATAATGCCATAAAGCAAAAAGGAGTTTCCGAAACTTTGAAGCTACAAGACTCAAGGTCCACAAGTCCATAACATTACCAAATGACATGGATTAAAGAAACTTAGCAATAAAGTTCCATACGTTTCAATATCATGGTAAAAATAAATTTGGATTGATGACAAAAGATGAATAAATATCATCGAACATGTCATAGACCCATAGTTCTATATTTCGTACTTGGGATGTCATATTTTGTCCAAAAAGAAAAAAGGGTAAAGTTTACTTAATGCATTGTATTTTGACGCTTTTTCAACCATATAGCATTGTTCAAGTGGCACCCATGACTAATTTTTTTTGAAGCAAACAGAAAGAGCATATATTAAGGGGGCGAATCCGAGAGCATAATATCCCTAACATCATGGGGAGAAGACACGAGCCAGTTGCCCGGTAGAGTTTGTAAACGACACATCTTACTCAAACAATCCGCTAACCGATTGTTTGAGCGAGGTGTGTGGGTCAAAATACAAAGAGGAAGATGCGCTAGGTTAGCACGAAGGCTTCTAACCAAGAGTTCCGAGCACCAATCAAAATGCGGATAAGGGTCGCAAAGAAAAGCATGAGCAATAAGACAATCCGTCTCAATGATAGTTTTAACGCTAGCAAAAGAGGTTGCAACTAACTCCAACGCTAACTTAATGGCATGAAGTTCCGCCTCAAGAGGAGTAGAGACGTAAAACAAGGCAGTGGATCCTCCAATGATGAGGCCACGTGAGTTTCTAGCAACTGAGGCACCCCCGGCTCGAGAAGAGGACTCAATCCAGGAAGCATCGCAGTTGACCTTCGTGACTCCATCTTCCGGCGGAGACCACGAGGTTTGTTGTTGGGGAGAAGCATGCGTATCAACTCCTGAGCAGTTGCCCTGCAGATATTCAAAGCAAAGATCAGCAGCTAGTCTAGACGTATCAACAGGTTTAGGGACAATCCCATCAAAAATATGCCTATTCCTAGCATTCCATATAAGCCAGCACATGTAAATTGCAAGGGAAACCAGATGGGCAGAATTAGGATCATCCAACAGGGGAATAATATCAGCAAACCAATGGCCAAAAGATGCATGAGCATTACAATTAAAAGATTGACCGAAAGGACTAGCAAACCACGAAGCTCTAGCATGACTACAATCGAAAAGCATATGACAAATGGTTTCACTATTCTCATGACACAGGGAGCATAAAGGCGAAGGGGAGAGGTGCCTCCTGAATAGGCAATAGGAAACCGGAAGACAGTTCTTGGCTGCCCGCCACACAAAGTTCCGAATCTTGGGGTGCACCTTCAATTTCCACAGCTTATCCCAGATTCCCGGGTCGAAAGGAGTAATACTGCCGCTAGGGGAGTTAGTAGCGGGAGCAATAATCTGATGGTTCTTAAGAAATTGATATCCTTTTTTAACCGTGAATTCACCCGATCGATGATGTTTCCAGATGAACTTGTCTGGAAAATCAACACTGCCAAAAGGGATAGAAGTAATAGCCTGGACTTCATCAGCCGAGAACAGATTTTCAATGATGTCCCTTCTCCAAGAACCAGTATCAAAATTAATAAGGTCATAGACCTTCAAGAATTGAGGGTTCTCGGGAGGAGCCGAAGTAATCCTGGCCGCGGGGAGGGAGGGCAACCATGGGTCCTGCCAAATATTTGTCATAAGACCATTACCAATTCGAGAGAGGATGCCCTCCGAGAGAGCAGCTTTCCCATCAAGAATGCTCGTCCAAATCCAAGAGGGTCTACTTCCTTTACTCGCATTCAGGAAGTCCGTGTTATGGAAGTACCGACCTTTAAGGATGCGGAAGCATAAGGAGGATTGGTTAGACAAGAGTCTCCACGCTTGTTTAGCAAGAAGGGCGGTATTAAAGAGCTTAAAGTCTTTAAAGCCCAAACCCCCGGATTTTTTAGAGGAAGACATCTTGTCCCAACTCAACCAATGAGTGTTCTTTTTAGTGCAATCCCCAGCCCACCAAAAGTTAGCCAGGAGGCTATTCATCTTTTCGCAAATGGAGGCTGGGAATCGCATGATTTGCATGGAATAACAAGGAATGGAGGCAAGCACCGCTTTGATCAAAATCTCACGTCCCGCCATGGTAAGGAGCTTCTGTTTCCAGCTAGCAGTTTTAGCTTTCATTCTCTCAAGGATGAACTTAAGAGCTTCTGATTTTGATCTTCCCCAAAAAGAAGGGAGACCGAGGTACTTGTCATCCACGGACATAGTATTCATACCAAGGATATTGCATATAAGAGGAATGGTATCAGCCTTCTGATTTTTCGCGAAGCAAATACTGGATTTTTGAAAATTGATATCTTGGCCCGAAGCCACAGTAAAGTCATCCAAGACATCTTTCAACCTTTGGGCTTCCACAATCGAGGCTTTACCAAAAAGCATCGTGTCATCAGCGAAGAGAATATGAGTGATCGGGGGACAGTTTTGACTAAGGGAGAACCCTTCGATTAACTGGTCCGAATGGGCCTTGTTGATAAAATGTGCAAGAGCATCGGAGACAAAGAGGAAGAGGAAAGGTGAAATCGGGTCACCTTGCCTGATTCCTCTGGTCGGCTTAAAACTCTTAAGAGGGCTCCCATTGAATAAGATTTCATATGAAGTAGTCACCACACAACTCATAATGTTTGCAACCCATTTGACAGGAAAACCCAACTTCAACATGACTTTCTCGAGGAAAGTCCAATTCACCATGTCATAGGCTTTTTTCAAGTCAAGTTTGATAGCCATAGACAGGTTGCGTTTACGCGGATCAGTTCTCAAGCAATGGAAAGCCTCGTGGGCAATTATGATGTTGTCTTGAATACAACGGTTTTTGACAAAGGCACCTTGGCCATCAGAGATAAGATAATCCATATAGGGTCTCAACCGATTGGCGAGTATCTTAGAGTAAACCTTATACGCGAAGTTGCAAAGTCCGATAGGTCTGAGGTCGTGAACCGAACAAGGATTCAGCTTCTTAGGTATTAAGGTAATGTGAGTTTTATTCAGCTCATGCGGAACAAAGGTAGAGGAGAACAGGTCGGTAACCAATGAGAAGAGGTCGCTGGCAATCACACTCCAATACTTTTGGTAGAAAACACCCGGGTACCCATCCGGGCCAGGGGACTTCAAACTACCAAGCTCAAAGGTAGCTTTTCTAACCTCCTCAAGGGATATAGTTTTTAACAGGTCGTCCACCATATCCGGGGTTACAAGGTGTGGAATGCACTCTAGGATGTTACTGGGGTTCGAGGTAGGACCAACAGAATACAGCGCCTGGAAATGATTTTGAATCATACTTCCCAAAGCCGTCATATCATCCACCCAAGTCCCATTATCGTCCCTTAAACGGACAATATGGTTTTTTCGTCTGTGATGAGTGGCAGTAGCATGGAAAAAAGAAGTGTTTCTATCCCCGCATTGCAACCACTTCACCCTCGATCTTTGGTGCCAGAACAACTCCTCTTTGGCATAGAGGGAGGTTAGCTCTTTTTTGATCTCAACTTCCTCAGATTTGCAAAGAAGCGCATGGTCCTTAGCTTGAATCTGAGAAAGAAGCTGAGTAAGCTGCTCAATACGCCCTTTTCTGTTGTAATTTCGGTTCTTACTCCAAAGGATCAAGTTCGAGGTGCACCACGCCTTTTTTTTACAAAAAATCAGCGGTGGGGTACCAGAAGCAGGAGTAGACCAAGTATTTTCGACAATCTCCTTACAGCCAGGGTCGAGAGTCCAAAAGTTTTCAAAACGGAAAGGCCGTTTAGGGCACTTAGCCCGGTTCGTATCGATAAGAAGGAAACTATGGTCAGAACCAAGAGAGATCGGTCCGTGAATAACCTGAGTCATAGGAAAGAGATGTTGCCAGCTAACATTACAGAGGGCTCTATCAAGCCTTTGTAGCATATTGGCATCATCCTGTCTCAGGTTCGACACTATTTTTTTTCTCGAATTGTCTATTATATTTTTTTAAAGTTGTTTCCTTGTTTTTATTTTATTCTAGAATATTTATATCCATATTCAACTCAAACCTCAACAAATTTTTGACATGGTTGCAAATCTGATAATTTCAGGATTTTAGTATTTCTTTGATAAAAAAGCTCTCCATTCCAAACGGAAGAAAAAAAATTGAAATTATCATGCCTCGACAATAATATGTGGGTTCAATCTCTAAAGCAAAAGCATAGATTCTCCTGACCTAATATAACTGGAAAAAAATATTTAAATAACAATTTTGAGATTAAGTATTTAAGAATAAAATATTACTAAAGATTTATTAAAAAAATTATTATCTTTTAAAAATATTACTAAAAAAATAAATGAGTAAGATTATTATTAATCAAAAACCTATTTCAGACATACCATAAATTGGACAGAGACAAAAACTCAGGTTTCTGACTCGAGGCGACCAATTAAGTAAATTTTGTGTCGCCCGATAGCCATGCAATTAATTAATGCCCCTCTCAGGAAGTACCAAGTGTCGGTGTGTCTGATCAAATTAGCAAACCATTACACTCTCTAAACCTCAACCAACCTTATATCTCTCCAAAAAAAGGAAGAACCTGGGCCAATTTTAGTTCTCGGGGGAGAATTTTTTCCTGGCTATACATTGGAGAGCCCCCAAGGGAAGAAATAGATGAAGTTGCTATGGAGGCTATGGTCATCCACCAAGCACAACCATTGGTTGTTGAAGCTGGTGGTGGGTGTTCTGTTGGTGGGTTTTGCGTTTAGATTCTTGTTTTACCAGGATAGTAGGTTTGATCCAGAATTGGAGAACCCTTTTGTGGATTCAGCTATGGAGTTGAAAACAATTGAGGAGGGTGGTGTTCAAATGGCACCTTCTCCTTCTCCAGTGGATCATGTGGAGAAGGTTGAAGTGGAGAAACCCCAGGAAGGTGAGTCAACTTGGTTTGGTTTTTAAAGTAGAGTTTTACCTGAGCAATGACTCTGGTTCTGAGATCTAGGTGGAAGTTGAGGAAGGACTAATTTGTTATAAATATGGAAACTTTAGTTGAGTATGTGCTAGTTAAGCAACGCCCCCGCCAACTATCACTTAGATCAACTGGTGATGGAGTTGTTCTAACTTAAACATGTTTCGGTTTTGATTCATTGAGACTACAGCTTGTTTGTGTTTATGCGTTGTTGGATTTAATCTGTATTGAGGTGTTTTTGGTATTGATCTAACTATGATCATTTTCTTTTTGCATGAGATGGCAAATGGATCTAGAATCTTCTCCCATGTGTTTGCTACTAGAATTTATTGCTGAACAATCAACGCTTTGATCTGCAGAAATGGATTCAGGAAAATGTGATTACTTTGTTGGAGACTGGATTCCGAATCCATCGGGGCCTGTTTACACAAATGCAACTTGCTCCCTGATTGAAGCCCCTCAGAATTGTATGAGAAATGGGCGGTCGGATTCAGGTTATCTGTACTGGAGATGGAACCCACGCAACTGTGAGTTGCCTCCATTCGATGCTCAAAAGTTCCTGGAATTGATGAGGAGTAAGTCATGGGGTCTGATAGGCGATTCGATATCCCGCAACCACGTCCAGTCATTGTTGTGTATGCTCGCATCGGTAAGAGATCCCGTGTATGTGTGGATTGATATTAGTCGGATCTGTGCTTAATCGGCTTGATCCTCTCTATGTTCTTCAGGTCGAACGGCCCGTTGAAGTCTACCACGACGAGCAATACAAATCGAAAAGATGGCACTTCCCGTCTTACAACTTCTCGATATCGAACATTTGGTCACCATTTCTTTTGAAAGCTGCTATCTTTGAGGATAACAATGGCGTCTCAACGTCTGAAGTTCAGCTACATTTCGACAAACTGGACACGACCTGGACAGAGTTGTACCAAAGCTTGGACTACATGATCATCTCAACTGGAAAATGGTTCCTCAAAGCTGCAATATATTACGAGAATGACACGGAGGTCGCCTGCCATATATGTCCCGGAAAGAACCTGACTGAAACAGGATTTGCATTTGCTTACCAAAAGGCCCTTAATCATGTCCTAAACTTTGTCGCCATGTCCAACCATACTGGAACCATCTTCTTCAGGATGTCCACGCCAGATCATTTCGAGGGTGGAGAGTGGCACAACGGAGGAAAATGTCCAAGAACGTCTCCTGCCAGAGCGGGGGAGATCAAGATAAAAGATGTGCAGCATTATCTACGTGATGTCGAGGTACCGGAGTTTGAGAAGGCTTCGGCAATAGCAGTCCAAAATGGGGTGAACCTGAAACTTCTCGACTTCACAAATCTTCTATTGACGAGACCGGACGGGCATCCTGGCGCGTATAGAGAGTTTCATCCGTTCGCAGAAGGGAAGAACACAACCATCCGGGACTGCCTGCACTGGTGCCTACCTGGACCGGTCGACTACCTGAACGACGTGATAATGCAGCTGGTTGTTGATGGCTGAGTAGATCGGCAGAAACTCGCCGCGCTCATGCTCAACGATGACTCTTTTCGATCTTATGATCAGCCACGATTAATCCGCGCAACAAAGTTAATTTAGGTTACTCCACTACTTTGTCAATACCTCGAGTGTTCATTGTACCAGTTCTTACAAGAATACAGGCAGCAGAATGGTAGCTTTGGAAAGTGATCTCACATTTATAATTTGGAAAGAGAGTCCTCTATTATAAACATTGGCCACGCAGAGACATTTTTTCTGTGGCTTGTGGTGTAACCAATATTGTCCACACCCAACTAATTTAAAGAACATTCCGTTAAATTACATTACATAACGCTTCTTTTTTTTTTTTCATGGCCATTGGCTTCTGCCGTAGAATTCCATTTCATATGGGTTGTTTTCTACGATTTGTTCTTGCATTTTTTTTCTTTATACTCTTATGAATTATTAAAATAAGTGAAGATTTTCTTATGGATGGCAAAAGAATGATATAAGGAGAAGAAAATGTGACGAATGTGGTGAAAAATTTATTGCATCAGGTTTCTAAGAATGCCGAGAACTTTTGACTAATTCAATATTGGTTAAAATTTCATCATGTAATCTTATTTTTATTTTCTTAAACTTCAGATATTTTCATGTACTAACTCTATTATTTATAATTTTATCAATTCACTTATATTCATACCAAAAAATCTATTGACTTGTTTTAAATAATTGTGAATGGTAATAATGGTAGAAGGTTGGATAAAAAAATACTTGATTACATATTACCTTATATTATGAAGTTTAATTTTTTAAGAACAAAAATTTTTAAATACTAAAAGTTCACGAGTCGATCATGATTTAACACGATATTTTAAGACATATACTATGTTCAGATTATCTTTTAAGAATATAAGGTCAAGGATGTGGGCACACCTAAAAAATGCAAGGATTTGAATCATGTATATAATAAACAAATTCAACCAATTGTTACTCCTATTTATCAAAATCAAAATTGTCATTTTTTTTGTCTAAAAGAAGGGGCTAAAGCGCCCTGTGCAGAAATTTATTTAATCAAAAAAGGGTATTGCAATTGATCGAGGGAAAATTACATCACTAATATCCGAGATAAGAAGGGTGTTTAGGCCGCTTGGGGCGTGTTAAGTAGATGGACTCCTAACGAGAGAATGAATCCATGATTTGCTAAATAATCCGTGCATGAGTTAGCTTCCTAGTACACATGTTTAATCTTAACCGTCCAATTCCATGCTAGCAATTCTCTTACATACATTAGGGTGGAAGATGTGTGAGGGCCCGCTCGTTCTTGTGACTGTAGAGTCAAAGCAACCAAGCTTGAATTTATCTCCAAGATGATATGCTTCAACCCCAAGTCCCATGTCAGCGAAAGTTCGTTATAGGCCGCCCAAAACTCAGCCGAAACACTCATACAAGAACCTAGAAAACTAGAGAAACCAGTAATCCACCAACCATTCGTATCACGAAGAAGCTTACTCATGCGGCTATTCTATTAGAGGTCCGAACGACACTATCTGTGTTTAGCTTTGACCAGCCGATAGGGGGTTTCTCCCAGCCCACTAGTGTCTCACAACTTACCTAACGTAGATTCATCATCGTGGCTACCTCCCATGTTGCTTGGATCTCCCTACTTTGAATGCAAATTACTATATAAGGATTTGGTGGACGGGCATCCCCTTCCCCCATACTTGATGGTTATGCCATTTTTAGTTCCAAAAGATGTTAGTAAGAAAGTAGAAAGTCAATTCCATCTGATGCAAAAATTCTACTCCATCCATGTTGAGAGGTCCCAATTGAAAAACTCCACGATGTTACGTTTTTGTTGTTTCAATAGTTTAACGCAGGTCTCTTGCACATTGACAGAGTCTCCTAGTGCATGTAAAATGGTCTCTTGTTCAACTTGACAACAAGGACATATCGCATCATTTGTCATATGCCTATGAACTCTGGCAACGTTAGTTAAGAGTCGTCTATGTCCTCCTCTCTTGTGTGTCCCACTCACGTAATAGGTCATATGCTGATTTGGTAGTAAATTATCCAGAAATGGACTTCAAAATTATCATTGAAGTATCAACAAGAACCGTTTCAAATTGGTGGACAAATGTGTCATTGGACTTTGGCATAAACGAAACAAAATACTTCTTTTAAGAAAAAAAAAGGGAAAAGTACAAAAAAGTATCATGTGGTTTCACCGATTGTCACTTGGGTACCTTGTGCTTTTTGGACAATAGAACAGGTCCTAACCTCCGGTCCGCAATTTTTTTACGAAACGATGCCGTTTTGTATCCCAGGTGGCAGTCCACGTATTTGACAACAAATTGTCATTTTAATACCAAACTTTTTGCACTATTTCAAATCCCCCACTCTTCTCTCTCCTCTCCTCCTCCCCTCTATCTCCTCTCCTCCTCCTCTCTTTCTCTCAATTAAACACAACCACACCCAATTAATTAAACACCTAATAAAATAACAACAAATTGAATCGACAAGTTTGAATCTCTCGGCGAACACCTTGGCCAAGACCCATCTCCTTCTAGACCTTGGCTTGCATCTCTTGGAGAGGAGCAACAGCCTTGTCCTCTCGACTCTAATTGTATTGCACTCGTCTCTCTCGACTCTCCCACCGGTGGAGATCTCTGGAGTCGAGAGCCAACATAGACCCGGGAATCAAAATTAGTCAACATCCGAGCCAGATTCCATTATCTCACCCGTTATTTTCACTTCCCGTTTCTAATCCCATCCCTTCCTCTCTATCGCTTGATCCCTCCTCGCTTCGTAATTGATTCACTTTTCCAATTCTGTCCCTTAGATCAGTTAGTTCCCCACTGAGCTAATCCACTGTGATATGTTTTTCTTCTCTTGGGCAGGATTGGAAGATGGGTTTGGTGTGAACTGTTGGAGGGCTTTTTGGAGTTTTAGGATTTGATTTTCTTTGCCTTGTTAGGGGACTGTTTGGTTGAATAAATTGGGGTCAGATCGATGGCTAGTACATCCAATATTCTATTGGTTATTCCATCGTCGTTAACCCCAACACGACCACTTCCCAGCCGAAGAGGGGTTCCGTCCCCCGTCGTTAGGTGCGCCACCTAGGTTTTCGTCTCCTAGCTTCCATCAGGATCAGATCCCTTCCACCTAGGGTACCTTCTGTCGCCTACTTGTCCCTCCCCACGTACTCGCCTCCACACTTTGCCAATGGCTCGGGCGAGCTGCAACACCAGGTCCCTGTCGCGATCGAGGAGTCTTTTCCGGTGAAGGATTCGCCATTCGTCCTTTTCTCTACAACCTAAAAAATTAAAATTTAATTATGTACTGATTTGGTAATTAGCCACTGCCACGCCATTTCCACGTAATGCTCCACGTCAAACGCGAAACGACGTCGTTTTGTAAAAAACTTGCGGATCGGAGTTCGGGACCGGTCCGTGATGGAAATTTTCATAACTTGGATCGGTTCTACGGTCCAAAAAATGCAAGGTACCTAAGTGAGAATCGGTGAAACCACAGAATAATTTTTTGTACTTTTCCCAAAAAAAATATTGCCTGCGCAACCATATGCCCAAAAAAATGATTCTTAATATTGAAAAGAAAAGGAAAAGAAATGGTTCTTTAGATCCAAAAAGGACAAACCCATATTGGCGATACAACATCCATTTCTAGATTCGTTTTGGATAGTTGGAAACCCAACGGCCTACTTCATTCTCATACCAAAAATAACTTCCACAATTCAAAATTCAAAAATCTAACCGTTACCCCCCTCACTCACTCACGCTCCTCCCTCCCTCCTTCTCCATAAATAAATAAATCCCCCCCAATCCCAAAACCGGCAAACCCTTTTGATTCATTTCCAAGAAAAGAGAAAGAACGAAAGAAGATCGCCGAAACCCTAACAACTCTAAGAACAATGAGCACCCCCGTCTCCACCGAGTCCGCCGCTTCGACTCACGCGCTGCCGGCCGCGGCGATGGCGACAAAGAAGCCAAGAAACAACTCGAGGAAGCCCCTGAAGCAGAAGAAGGACAACAACATCATGCCCGAGGACGCCGCCCTCTCCGCTTCGAAGAATGCGTCGTCGTTGTCGGGGCTCGAGAGCGAGTTGCTGGTGATGATGGAGAAATTGAAGATCGATAAGGAGAAGGTGGAGGAGAAGCTAAAGGCTAAAGAAGAGGAGCTCGTGACTAAGGGGAAGGAGCACGAGAAGCTCCAGATCGAGATCAAGAAGCTCCAGAAGTTGAAGGAGTTTAAGCCCACCGTGGTTCGTTTCTTTCCGTCTCTTCGTTTTATTTTATTTTATTTTATAATTGATTTTTGATTATGGAGACCTGATTTTCGGTTTTTTCGAATCAGAGCTTTCCAGTTGTCCAAATACTCGCGGACAAAGAGCAGGGGAAGAAGAAGAAGGGCGGGCCAGAGCGTAAGAGGCCGTCTCCTCCTTATATTCTCTGGTGCAAGGATCAATGGAATGAGGTATATATGATTCTTTGAGTTTGGGTTTCGACTTCCGAGATTCTTGGTCCTTTGACTCTGTTTATTTCGGTTTTAAAGGTGAAGAAAGAGAACCCAAATGCAGAGTTCAAGGAGATAGGGAACATCTTGGGAGCGAAGTGGAAGACGGTTGGCGCTGAGGAGAAGAGGCCTTACGAGGAGAAGTACAAGGCGGAGAAGGAAGCCTATCTCCAGGTGGTGAACAAGGAGAAGCGGGAGAGCGAGGCAATGAAGCTCTTGGAGGAGGAGCAGAAGCAGAAGACCGCTATGGAGTTGCTCGAGCAGTATCTGCAGTTCAAGCAGGAATCCACCGATAACAAGAAAGTCGGCAAGTAAGTTGCGCTCAATTTATGCTTTGATTGACGATGAAATTCCTTGATTTTGAATCATTAAACTCTTTCGATCTGATAGGAAAGAGAAGGATCCGTTGAAACCAAAGCACCCTGTTTCGGCTTTTCTCCTGTTTTCGAACGAGAGGAGGGCTGCTCATCCGGGAGAGGGCAAGAGTGTTGTGGAGGTACTTGAACAAGAACCCTTAAACGATGTTGGTGGATTAGTTCTCTCGGTTTCTATTTAACCCCCGCTGTTAATTTTTCAGGCCGCGAAGATTGCTGGTGAGGAATGGAAGAAGATGACCGAAAAGCAGAAAGCTCCTTACGAAGAGGTATCCCTTGTTTCTCCATCGATCAATTTAATCGGATTCCGGATGATTGCTGGTGTTTGATGTATCTGCTTTCTTTGAACTTGTAGATAGCAAAGAAGAACAAGGAGAGATATTTGGTAGAAATGGAGGCCTACAAGCAGATGAAGGAAGAAGAGGCGGCTAACGCGATGAAGGAAGAGGATGAGTTGATGAAGCTTCAGAAGCAGGAAGCTATGCAACTCCTCAAGAAGAAGGAGAAAACAGAGAATATAATCAAGGTCTTGATCTTGTTTAGTCCTTTTCCACGCGGTTTTTCTTCCTTGAGCCTATTCCGATTTGCGGGTTTTCTGAATTATGAATGTACTTTTGCTCTGCAGAAAACTAAAGAGACTCGACAGAAGAAGAAGAAGGTTCAGGATGTTGATCCTAACAAACCCAAGAAGCCTGCTTCTTCATTTATTATATTCAGGTACATTCACTAGATTGACCATAATGTTATTCGAATGATGGTGATGCATGCCAGTTTTCCAAGTTTCTGATTGTTTCTCTTTCTGGATGCAGCAAGGAAGCAAGAAAAACTTTAGCCCAGGAGCGTCCCGGAGTCAATAATTCCACCCTGAACGCACTAATATCCGTTAAGTGGAAGGTAATCTACACTAACCACGAGCTCATTTTTTGTTCAACAATGAAGCAAAACAGGCTTCTAACAAGTTCGATATTCAATATTTGCTGTGTTAATCAGGAACTTGGTGAAGAAGAGAGGCAAGTCTGGACCAGCAAAGCTTCGGAAGCCATGGATGCGTATAAGAAGGAGCTCCTGGTGTACAACCAGAAACTAGCCGAGGAGGGAGAGGTCAAGCAAAACTAGCCATTGGAATAGTTGGAAAGCTTTTAAACATTTGGTAGTTTGGCGCTGGTCCATTATGATGGGCTTTTAGGCATTAACTGCGGTGACGCTTAGCTTGTTTGGGCCATTGTGATGGGCTTTAGGCATTAACTGTGTTGAAGCTTAGTTTGTTTGGGCCATCATTTTGATAGCCCATTCTTTCATCGATATGTACTTGATAGTCTTCTACTAATGAACAATCATTATTTTTTTGGTGGGATAATGAACAATCATTATTAGTGTGACATTTTCAACTCTACTTTCTCTTTGATTTAACACATTCGCCATAAGATTCGTACTTAAGTGGATATGGGTTGCTGAAAGATAACTTATTATAGTATATAAAGGAATCATGATAATATGAAATTTACACAGGTTATTGTGAAGAGCTGAATGCAACTGGCGACTTTCATTCATCTTGTAAAGCAAGTGTAGATATTATTTACTTAACCATTTTTGTTCACCTAAATATATGATAAAATACTCTAGAAATACCTTATTGTTGGAAACAAATATATTAATATTTATAAGAGTTGAGCTAAAAATCCTTACAAAATTTGACAAGTTGTGAAAAATAATATGAAATGGAATCTTTGGCAAAATTGAAGCACATGTCAAAATAAATCAGATGTGTTGAGTAAGATTGATTTTCACATAGTGACTAAATTATCTCTCATGACAAATATTTTTAAATTAATCATTTCGATATAAAAATCGGCTAGTGTAAAGAAGACATGTCATATTGAAAGACGTCGGCTCTTCATATAAAGGGGCGTTGGTTGGACCATTAGAAGACTTTGTCCTGGCTCATATCCTTCCCGCAAAATATGCCAAACCATGTCTCTTTCTCAATAACGTCTCCTCCTCCGCCGCTACACTAATTTACAATTTTTAATATTCTTTTTAATCTAACCGATCATAGTAAGAGAGAGAAGCCACACGATCGATCATCCCTCCGCTCGGTTCTCTCTCTCTATGGCTCGGTCACATGACCCCGAGCCGATCCCCGATGCCGGCCGGGAAGCCGACGCCGGAGCCATCTTCGTCCTCGAGTCCAAAGGTACAAGACGATCCAAATCTCTCTCACTCTCTCTCTATCTCTCTGCCGTTTTTTTCGGGAGAATAAATTAAATGAAACTAACTGATGGAGACGCGTGGCGTGGGAACAGGGGAGTGGTGGCACGCGGGGTACCACCTGACGACGGCGATAGTGGGGCCCACGATACTGACGCTGCCGTACGTGTTCAGGGGGCTGGGGTGGGGCCTAGGGTTCCTGTGCCTGACGGTTATGGGGGTGGTTACCTTCTACTCCTACTACCTCATGTCCTTGGTCCTCGAACACTGCGAAAAGGCCGGCCGCCGTCACATCCGCTTCCGCGAGCTCGCCGCCGACGTCTTAGGTAACTAACTCCCCCGTCTCTATCTACTTTTTTTATTTTATTTTATTCCCTTCTATCTATCTGTCTCTCTTTCTAAATTAGTATACATAAATTAATATATTAGTTTAGCTTGGGTACTATTGTCTGAGATTTGTTTGAAGTTTTAGCTTCAAAACCTGCAAGTTAACTTCCACGGTGGATTTGTTTATCTGTTTGGTGTTACACTTGATTAAAGTTATCGGCTGGGCGCTATAAATAAAAATTTAGTGGATATAGTGTTTATTTCGGATTATGAAAAAAACTCGTAGTCCGACGTAAACACTGTATCACTAAATTTTCATCTAAATTACCGAATCGATAATTCTAACCGAACTATAGCATCAAACAGAAAAATTCCTCCACGGAAGCTGTTACAGTTATTTTTTTTCTCTAAATTTTTTATCACTCAAATTGATTCCGGGACCTTGAAAAAACTCGGGTGGATCGGAGAAATTTTCTCTAAATTCTGACTATTTGAAGATTCCGGTGACAGTATAAAAGCTTAGAAAAATAATCATTAACTCGCATAAGAAGCTTGGAATGAAGTGTTAAGTACTATTGGTTTAAGTAATTATTTGTGCGTTAATAAAAAGGGATGTATCGTTTGTATCGGATTAATCTATGTGTTTTGGTCGGATGCTTGGGAAACTCATTAGAGAAATCGCCGTTATTTCTTTGAACTTTTGTATCAATATAAAGAAAATATTTAATATTTTCGTGATAATGTTTTAGTGTTGGATTAAATTTTATTTTTCTAGCTCCAGACTCCACCGAGGCTCACCAATTTGAATGCGTGAACTTTATTTTCGGCTAGAGTGGCCCTAACGCTGAGAAAACACGTCATCGTACGTCGTTGGGGCCACCGACTACAACGGGAGTTGACTTGCGATTTAAATGTTGGGTTCTGCCAACCAACTTCCATATTTAGAGTTTTTAATGTTTTTGTTTTTTTCTCGAAGATTTTAATGTTTTTGTTTGTTCGGTCTACATGTTTACACAATCAGAGCTTCTGGCACACAAATGAGTCCTGCGCGCGCGACGTGCCACAACTGTCGTTCAAAGGTTGAACTTTTCCACTTAGGAACAAACTTATATTGAATTACCATTATATTTTTTAGGGAAAAGTACACTTAGGTATCTTGCTGTTTTACCGATCCTCACTTGGGTACCTTGTGCTTTTTGGACCGTAGAACAAGTACAAGTTATGAAAATTTCTATCACGGACCGATCCCGATCTTCGGTTCGCATGTTTTTGACGAAACATCGATGTTTTGACGCTCACATGGAGCACTACGTGGAAATGACATGGTAGTGGCTAATTACCAAATTAATACATGAATAATTTTTGATTTTTTAGAAAATACCTTGTTGAACCTCCCCACCTTCCTCCTCCTCCTCTTCAGAGGTGGAGATACCTTGGATTGAGAAAAAGGTCAATTGACCCCACTTAATTTTTTTTTATAATTTAATATATATTCTAGTGTATGTACACACTAAAGTAGAAAAATTGGCCCCACTAAAATGTCAATCAACCTATAAATTAAAATTAAAGAATAAAATAATTAAATATTTTATATGTTGTCCTCGCTGCAAAAAAATTCTGGCTCTGCCCCTGTTCCTCCTCCTCCTCTCTCTGTCTCCTCTTCTCCCTTCCCTTCTTCCTCATCCCCGTGCTCTAGAGAGATATCCAATTGTAAATCTTCCCCCTACCCGTCGTTTTACTATGCATACGACGACGGGAGCCTCGTCGGATGGCTGTACACCGACTCGATCACTTTTGGACCGCCTCTGGTCATCCCCACCGGAGGAAACCACCACCGACTTCGATGAGAAAACCGATAGCAAATTCGCTTACACCCTGTTCCTTGCAACCCTAAGAACTCCTACTTCGGACGGATAAGGCTCAGATGTCAGCCCCAACACGAAGGCAACTACAAATTCTGCTTTCCTCTATCGTCAACTTCATTAGGGCTCCCGTGCCTTCCTCAGGGTATGGGGGATATTGGTGGACAGTTCAAGTTCCGGTTACAAGGACTACTTGGCCAGTTTGTTTGCCGGTTATCGCCACCATCACCACCGACCACCCATTTGATACTGTCAAGGTACTCCTCCTATCATGTCCTTGTACTATTCATAATATTGATAAAGATCTAAAATTTATCAATTAATCGAATTGGGCTTTGGCTTGTTACTTCAATTTCCAGTGTTCTACTATTTCTGGGTACCTTTGTTTTTATCAGTTTAGGCCTTTGATGATTGCGAATTTAACAACTATTTTATCCTGAGGTGGGTTTTGGGTTTTGGATAGGTGAAGTTGTAGAAGCACAACACTGGAGCTGATGGGATTAAGTACATGAATGTGCTACATTGTTCGACTTGGATTCTCCAGACCGAAAGGCATATGCTTCTTATCTAACGCTATGGCTGTCAGAATTGTGGATTGATTTACTATGTCTTTTGAATGTGTTAGAGCTAAGTGTATCTCTCTAGAGCACGAGGATGAGGAAGAAGGTAAAGGAGGAGAGAGAGAGAGAGAGGAGGAGGAGGAGGAGGAGAGAGAGAGAGAGAGAGGAGGAGGAGGAGGATGAGGAAGGTGGGGAGGTTGAAGAGGGTGTTTTTTAAAAAATTAAAAATTATTCATGTATTAATTTGGTAATTAGCTACTATCACGTCATTTCCATGTAGTGCTCCACGTGAGCGTCAAAACGATGTCGTTTCGTCAAAAACATGCGAACCGGAGATCGAGACCGGTCCGTGATAGAAATTTTCATAACTTGGACATGTTCTACGGTCCAAAAAGTATAGGTTACCCAAGTGAGAATCGGTGAAACTACATGGTACCTGAGTGTAATTTTTCCTATTTTTTTTTATGTAATATGCATCTTTTAGAAGACTTAAAGGGAGGAACAAACAATAGTGGTGTAAAAAATTCTTAGGATTCTTGAAATAACGATATTAACAAAAAATAGTTTTATCCGGAATTTTGTTTTTTAGATATATTATAGTTCAAGTATAATATTAAGGTCCTTCTGGTTACGTTAATAGAGTCCAGATTTGATAAATAGATGAATTTAGGCTACGATTTTCGAATTTTTGCATAAAAATGGGTGTAAGCTTAGGTGTAGAAATGTGCAAACAACTTTAATTAATGGAGAAGTCAAAACCAAAACTAAAAAGGAAAATACGCTTTCTCACTCTTTTAGGTCAAAAACAAAATTCTTTTCGGCTTTGAACTAGGCCCGATCATTCCATTGGCAAAAAGTAGAGGACGACCGTATTTTAGCTGGATGAATAAGATTCACGACTCAACGTGAGTGCCTCACTTTACCAATTAGACTATGCTTTTTAATTTATATCATCGATATTCTATTCATAAAATTAACTATCGTAATTTGGTGGCTACTATTTTGACTACTCTCAAATTTTAGCTCAGTATTTTATTTCCAATGGGTATTTGACTTTTTGCAGGGTCAGGATGGATGTTTTATTTTGTCATATTTATCCAGACAGCCATCAACACCGGAATCAGTATCGGAGCAATTTTGCTTTCTGGGGAATGCATTCAGGTACACAAACTAGTTTCCGATTCTGAATGCATTTCAACTTTGTGGACAAAGCAGGGGGAAATGCAGCTACTCATCAGCTTTCTGTTCCTAATTTCGACCCTTTTGCGCGACAAAGATCATGTACTCGAACCTTTCCCCGGACGGATCGATGAAGCTCTACGAGTTCATAGCAATAGTAACCGTGATAATGATAGTTCTGTCCCAGCTTCCAACTTTCCACTCCCTAAGGCACATCAACCTGGCTTCTCTCTTTCTTAGCTTGGGCTACACTTTCCTTGTCGTCGGTGCTTGTATTCATGCAGGTACTCTACACCTTTTAGCCCCTATTCGTCTTTCACTTGCAACATTGATGAATGCATCTGTGCATGTACCCTTTTCATGTCAACTTCAGAAGAGTGAGAGAAATATCGTCTTCTAATGATTGACAATATCTTGTTGGACCGAAATGGATGCGATGGATTGACACTAATGAATTAATCAACCATTTCCATTGTCATATATCCTGAATTCCACATCGACGGCACTTCCTATCCTGTTTGATCTATTGCTATGTTCACAAATCACGAGCGAAATTGCCTCTGCAGGTCTCTCCAAGGAAGCACCACCAAGGGACTATTCGCTGGAGTCATCCAAATCGGCAAGAGTCTTCAGTGCTTTCACTTCAATTTCCATCATTGCAGCCATTTTCGGTAATGGTATCCTGCCTGAAATACAAGTAATGTTCGTGTCCTGGATAAGAATCCCATGTTCACAGCGAAACCTTAGCTTTTGTATCCTACTCCATTGTAAATCGGGAAAATGTGCTCAATGCAGGCAACTCTGGCTCCACCTGCAACTGGGAAAATGTTGAAGGGCCTTATCATGTGTTACAGTGTGATATTTGTGACATTCTACTCGGCTGCGGTGTCCGGATACTGGGTGTTCGGGAACAAATCTAGCTCCAACATCCTTAAGAGCCTTTTGCCAGATGTTGGGCCTGCCTTAGCACCAACATGGGTTCTCGGCCTAGGCGTTGTCTTTGTCCTGCTTCAACTGTTTGCAATAGGCCTGGTAAGCCCAAATTCAACATACAGATTCTATTGAAACATATAGTTTCTTCATGTCTTACTGATACACCAAATATCCGATTCGACTTCAGGTTTACTCTCAAGTGGCCTACGAAATCATGGAAAAGAAGTCCGCGGATGTAAACCAAGGCGTATTCTCCAAAAGGAACCTCATTCCAAGGCTAATCCTTCGAACCCTTTACGTTATATTCTGCGGTTTCATGGCGGCCATGCTTCCTTTCTTCGGAGATATAAATGGCATCGTTGGGGCTATCGGATTTATCCCTCTGGATTTCATCCTCCCGATGCTAATGTATAACATGACCTTCAAGCCTACCAGATCCTCGATCAGTTATTGGGTCAACATCACCATTATAGTGGTCTTCACAGGTGCTGGACTCATGGGCGCTTTCTCTTCCGTCAGGAAATTGATTCTTGATGCCAATAAGTTCAAGCTATTTAGTAGTGACGTGGTCGATTAAGAATCTGATTCCTGCGCTCTGTATACAACCACATACATCTTAATGATTCTTTAACCATCATAAACATGTAATTGTGTAAACTATTTGTCTCACAGAACACCATGTAGTCAGTTATATCAGTCTAACCACACGAATCAAAATAACTAGGAAACCGTTTTAAATAACACATGAGTTACTGACCATGTCAATTGAATGTAATCCATTTGATTTCTGAGAATCAACAAATTCGACTCCACATACTTAGACAAAGATTTTGATCTTCTTCTTAGGGTAAGTTTTCACAAGTACAAATTCTACTTTTTTATGATCCACTTTCACAAAATATCGATCTAAATGAGCGACCTAATATATGCAGTTGTGTGTTCCCTAGTCCAATTGTTCTTCGAATTTTGAGGTGACTGAATCTATTATACATCCGGTGTTTTTACATTCTAACTATCCTATATAATTTGGCTAGAACGGATAATATAAACATTAAAATAAACTTTTAAACTAAGACAAATCTAGCCTTTTTGTTATGATAAAGAAAAGATCAGTCGTCTTTTCTCGTGCAATTCATTAATAAGCGAGCAAGCTAAAGTAGTTCATTTTTTGTCCTTATTGTTTGGTAATCTGAATCTCTACATCAGTTGTCCTAAACCCTATATCAGTTGGGGATTCGAGGTTGGGACGTGGCATTTGAATTTTGGAGTGTCAAAGGTTGCCTTAGTCCCACGGTTCGTACCAATATCATCATTCCACCACTCATCTTACGTACGTGACAAGGATTCGTCAATGTTAGCGTCCACTGCTAAAGTCTCCCGATTATTGATGTAAGCATTAAATCATAGATTAAAAAATATCTTTAAATTATGCATTACTGTGCAACACTTAAGTTTTAGAAAAATATAATTAAAAAATCCTTCCTCAACCTCCTTCAGCCGCACCTCATCCTAAGTTGTTAAGAATATCACCTTATTAAATATAAGAATAATAAATTAGTTTATAACTAAGAAAATTTTATATAATACAATTTTGCGATTTTTCTAAATTTTTTCAATTATTGACTTATATACTAAGATTTTAACACACAGCCCCTGCAAACTATTCACCCCCTTCGTGACCACACCGTCGGCGATCAGCCTCCCCCCGTCGGCATCACTCGTTCTCACAGTTGAAACCACAAAAATCCGTAATTTCATTTATAAAATGCGCAAGTCGATCCCTTGTTGTCTGAAGGTCGGGATAGCAATGAGCAGTGTCCGAATATTGAACGGTTTTTTTTATCTTGTCGATGAAATTTCAAATACAACTATTAATAATAAATTATACTTACAAAAAATGTAAACACAAGTACCGAATTCAGATCCTTTTGTATAAAGATGGATCTAGATCCAGATCCAAATCCGCTAAACATTATGACTTTTAGGATTTAGATCCATAAAATGGACAAAATCCAGTTTGGATTCATGGACCATCATTTTAAAATAAAATCAGAACCACAATAAATAAACGATAATTTTAACTTGAAAAATTATATTTGAGGGTTATTGTTAAGCATTTCCAAGCTTACTGTTCCAATGCGAAACTCACATCTATCAAAAAATAATTAGTAGAGTTACAATAATTATAGATCAATAAAAGTTATGAATCAAGATATGAATTTTTTTCTCCATCCCTAAATTTCACTGGCGCCCGAAAGCACACAATAATAAATACCGGATGAGCATGTCTGGCCAACTTCCAGCCAAGAATAAAAAAGTCGGACCCAACCATATGCAATTAATTGCTCACTTGCCTTATCACCCGCTTTTCTGTTCTTGCCAATATATTAGGAGATAAATTTAAAGGTCAACATATTGGGGCCGTGATCGTCGCCAACGCATTACTTTTAGGTCATGGCCGACGCGGACAATTATTTACCTACCATATAAATAATAACCAAAAAAATTAATTAAACAGCTCAATTTTGATTAGTCTAATTGTTAAGATTATCGTGTGATTTCAACGAGCAGTCTGATTAACCGGATATACAATTATTTTAAAGTTTGAGTTTAAACTTTTGGAAACAAAATAATGTTCAATATTTTTAAAATTTTTTTTTACAATTAAAAAAATTATTTGGCTCAAATCTAAATTATCCTACCAAATATGATGATATCTACCATAGAACAAGTCCATATAGATGCTTCCAAGTTGCTACATCTTTCTCCTTTCGTGTAAACGTTCCTCACATGTTCTAGCTCATTTATATATTGTACCTCCATTCCCTCCTATTATTGTCAGAAAAACTCTCCACCTCTACATTTTCATTAATGTCCCTCTGCTAATTCCCCCAAGAAATGGCAATACCACATGTTGAAGAAACGAATCAACAAAAACAAGACCAACATGTGACAAAACCCAACAAAAGGCCGGCTGTTTGGGATTGTGGAAGCACTCTTTATGATTCCTTTGAGGTCAAATCTTTCGAACGCCAACTTTCCGCGGCCATCAACTCAAGAACCATGTCTATGCCTCATTTATCCAATAGAAGAATACCATCACTTGAAGATCACCATATTCTTCCTCCTCCTCCTCCTCCTCCTAAAGTAGAGCATAGTGTTAAGTCTACGAGCGTTAAGAAGCCATCGAAGATTTCTAGGTCGCTTCACAAGCTTCTCAAGTCCATGTTCAGGCTCGGACATGACGGGTTCAGACCAGGAGCAGTCCCGGACCGCCATGTGGCTTACGACAACACCGGAGCTCTAACCACCATCCCGGAGGCTCCACCGGAGGTTGAGCTTGGTGGGTTCTCGCCTGATGTTGGCCCGGTCGTTGGTAGAACGGTCTCCGAGAGGTTCCCTGCTTCTAGTATTACTGCCTAGTAGTATACTGTGCTTAGTGATCAAATACGCATATAAATAAAAAAAATTTAGCTCCGAGTGCTGTTTTGTATGTAGTTTTTTCAAGAAATAGAGACAATTCGTTCTTATTAGTCAAAAATATAAACACTTTCTAAATCTTCATCATAGATTATCCTTGTCAATTTACCAGATAATTAAATTAATTATTTGTGAATCTCTATAATTCAGAATCCTGATGAATCTCCCCATTTCTCCCGACCGTCAAAGGGAATAGTTTTTCCGTTCTATCTGAGAACTAACTCGAAAGTCATTATTTAGATGTTCGATTACCACCGTCAGTGGTTCGTTATTGCATATGTTTATCCTTTTATGAGTATCTTCAATCGAACTTTTTCTATTGTCGAGCGGAATATCGTCATTTTGAAGAGCATATTTTCCATTTCGCTTCAATATCTTCGGGAATTGTTATTTCACAAGTTTATTTTAGCATAAATTTAATTTTTTATTGGTTAGAATTACTTAATTTGTTATCGAGAATCAACCGCGGTATTGTGTATCTTGTTCGCAAAGTATTAACTATTGGATAATTAAAAGTAAATATGCCGTATTCATTTACTGGTTTGGAAATTTTAGATTTTAAAATCCTAAATTTGTAAGACAACATCAAAATATTTATAAAGTTATGCTTTAAAAACTGTTTGAACAGTAATTTAATTTTTATAATATAAATAGGCTATCAATTCAGTAGGTACGATTATTTTTTAGGATAGTATGAAAGATCATAAACTACTTACTGTAAGAATAAAATCAATTTTTTTGTCTTTCTTAGGACTTGTCTTTTATTGGTTTGTTTCCTCTGTTTGTACCTCAACTGCTCTATTCCCCCTTTTCTGGAATAATTGCACTTGTACGAATGGATCTTCTGCAACTAGGAGTTAGACCCTTGACAATTCATTACCTAATCAGAAGTTTTTTAAGAACAAATTGAACATTATTTGAGGGTTACTTTATTTTTTAAGTTACATTATTACGTTTAGCCATAGGTAGTTCACTAACCTTCGTGGATATTTTCACCCAAAAAGAACTTTGTGGGTATTACATGGATCAGTTTTCGGTCAAAATAATGGTAAGATAGTCTTAGAAATGATCAGCGTGTAGCACCCGTCCTGAGAAGAGCGGATATATATGGGTTACCACGAGAGGGCCAGGAAGAATGGGAAACTAAATGAAATTAGCACGTTGTTAATTACATTGTTACTGATTTATCTCGTAGCCTTGTTGCACTACGCCAAAATTTCTCGGGAAAACAAATTAGGTTTTCATAACATATCTTGTGCAGTTATCATAAATAAATAAAAAAGTCAAAATATTAATCTTTGAAATATACATATATATATATATATATATATATATATATATATATATCTCATGTGGCCATAGAAAGATTTTAATTACTTAATATTGTCATTGTTATGATGAGTGCGGAAGCCGAATGGTACATTTGGACACAAATCAGCCGAAGATACACATGCACTGGTCAGATTGTAGGGAGCCGTTTTCTCATATGTACCATAAGCTAATATTTCATTTAAACGTATAATAATTATATAGTTTATCAGAAAAAAAGTTATTCATAATTAATGGGAGCGTTTATTTTTTATTTTTTTTTACAAAATTTGAATTTTCTTAAAACAAAGTTTCAGCTTTGAGTGTTGTAAATAAAGCAGATACCTTACTAAACTAATTCTGTTCAACATCGAATTAATATATGTGTATATATGTATATATGTGTGTGTGTGTGTGTGTGTATTATTCGATGTTGAACACAATAAAGCAGAAAAAATGTTTAGTTTTTTCTTTTGAAAGGTTTGCAATGTCGAGATGAAAGTGGCTACATAAAATTAGTTGCGGCCTATAATTGGGTGTCCGATGTCGGCATGTTGGGCGACGGTAAGAAATTGCGTCGACGGATTATGGCTGGTACCAGTTTTTGGGTAGCCATAACTGCTCTAGCGATATGAGAGAGTTGCGTTGCTGAAAAATGTAGCCATAGATCGATTTTGCTGTAGTGCCGTATCGTGTAAGCTTGTTCACAAAAATATAGATCACGAGTAGTCTGTGGACTGCCAACTTTGTTAGGTATTATTTCTTTGGTTTAAACAATTTGGTATTCATATATATATATATATATTATTTCTTTGCTTGTTCATTTTCATTGTAAATTTGTATTGATAACTTCTTTTTCCCATTTTAATAAATTTATTTATCTACAAAAATAAATTAAATTTCGGATTTCTTAAATTAAGAAATAACTACATCAATTGATATAGATATTGCTTAGATCTCGGTAGACTAGACGGGTTAGAATTGGTAATTGGTTGTCGATTTTAAATATATAAGTATTTTGGGTGGAAATAGATATAAGTATTTGATTTATTTTAGTGGCATGGGTGAATAACTGTTTATGTGTTAAATTATGTATTTTTAGAGTGTGATAGTTAACATAAATGATATTTTTGTTTTTATAATAATTACTGAAAATGATAAATATTGTTATATTTTCATAAGATACTTAATACATCCAATTTTTTTTATAGAACACATAATATTGTAAGTATTGTATAACTATATATAACAATATTGATTCATTTGATTTGAAATATTTTACATTAAAAAAATTAGTGTTATAATATCGAGTAAAATATTTATGAACTTAATTACACTTTGAAACTGTTTCGGGAGTTAGTGATCTGTATTCAGCTAATTGTGCAATTTGGTCCCAGACAAGTATGTCTATTGGCCTTAGGGTTGGTTATCTATTTTGGCTTTTTGGCTGTAATCTCCAATGCTCTTTTTCCCTTATGATTTTATATCATTTGAGTTTGTCGAAAATAATAGATTTCGAGGGGTGTTTTAGTCTTTTAAATATTCGCCTTTTGTTCATTAATAAAATATTGCTTGTTAACGAAAAGCCTGAAGAACCGCCTTGAGAAGAGGAACTACGGTCTGCGTGGGCTACCGCGATAGGATCTGGAGCAGTGGGTAACTCCGGGATCACGTGCGTGCATGAGTTGACTTTTTAGTCTTGCGGATGAAACTTTTTTTGGAAATGAGACACCTTTTTTATCTAGTAATTGGACTTTTTTTTAAAGTGAATTAGACATCCTACCAGACCACCTCATCTTATAACTTACAAGACTAAAGATCCTATTATTTTCCAACATTACTACTTGGGTCTGTATCACGGACATGTTACCGGGATGGCACGTCCTTCCCCCATCGAAGAAAATAACGATAACATGCCCTAGCTTTAACTCGAATTCATAACAATATATATACATAATGTAAATAACATAGGAGTAGTCTTTTTAATCATTGAGATTCATAATGGATGTTGTTGATTATTTTATTACAAGTGGCACTTTTATGGATGTCTCTTATAGTAAGATTTAACTTTATTAATTTCCTGTATTATAAGAATAATTCGATTTTTCACTCACATATTTTATCCTTGTTCGCTTCAATAAATTGTTATGTAAGTTATTCATTCTAAAATCACTCTGAGTTAAACTCGCTAAACTTTCTAGGTTGTTGAATCTTTGTTTGTTCCTTTCATCAAAAAATTAACTATGTCATCTTTAGACTTCACATAATACAATGGACGACAAAAATAACACAATGTAAAACGTAAAAAAAAAAAGTTAGAAATGAAAAAGGTAACAAAACTTTCTAAAAAAAAAAAAAGAAAAGCTAACAAAAGTTAAATCTACTTGCGTTTCTACGTGGTAAACTAAATCTCCATCATAAATCTAATTTGCGCGTCGTCTAAGTCATACCATGTATGGCGCGCTCAACTTGTTAAATTAATACTCTTCCAAATTAAGAATATTTGAAGAATTTATTTGATAATATGTACCCAAAATTGATAAATATTCTAATTCATTTGGGATTTCATAATTTTCTACTAAATTGAACTTGTTTCAACTTATTTAATAATTACAAAAAACTTTGTCCGATAGATAACTTGATCGAATAAACAAAAATTTGAAAAATTTCAAGTATTCTATCAGTTTTAAACATTGGTTAAGACGATCAAGAATCAGGCTCAATCTAATTTGGACTCCTTGTCATCCAAAAAAATTTATTTTAGAGAAAAAAAAACGTATGACACTTAATTTCTTCCCATCTCAAGTTTTTTCTAAATTGAAAAATCCTCCTCTTTATTTCTCTCTTTCCAAATATTCCATAATTAACTCCACAGACTAATAAAAATTTGAAATAATCTAATCACAAGTGTTATCAAATTTTTTTAATCAAAATTTAAAACGAAAATATAATTTTCAATTTAGTTTCCTACAGTTATCTTTCCAAACAAAACAGAAGTCTAAGGTTACTGTCCCTTGGACTACTTTAGAGTTTAGACCCATCGAACTCGAGTTCTGTTCCCTGCTTAACAATGTTCGGGACCAAAAACGAAGGACTGGGTTTAGGGTCTTAGACATGGTTAATTGGGCTGGGCTGGGCCGAGCAAAAAAACTCTTAAACAATGACGACTAGAGCGGGGGAAGAAAAGGGTTTTAGAGAGAGAAAGGGAGAGATGACCGGAATGGAGAGACCGGCGGTGGCGACGCTAGAAAGAGGGACGACCTGCACGGCGTGGAACTACTCCGGCGAGAGGCTGGCCGCGGGGTCCACCACCGGGACCCTTTCCATCTTCGACTCCCCCGACCTCACCGGCTCCTCCTCTTCCTTCTCCTGCACCTCCAAAACCAAGGTCCTCTCTCCTCTTTCTTTTTTAAAAATCATTTGGGTATTTCTGTAGTTTCGTACATTGTCTTCTCCTTGTAATAATCTTTTATTGGTTTAGGTGCACGGGGAGGGCTCGGGAGTCGCGAGAGTCGCGTGGGTCCCACCCGAGTATGGGGACGCTGTTGCGTGCGTCTTCAATGACGGGAGCTTGTCGATCTGGGAGGAGACATCGGATGGTAAGCGGAGCTTCGTCGGCTTTAAGAAACTGAGGGAACTGCTTACTGTGGTAGTTGATGCTTTGAATTTATTTTTTATTTTGTTTTGGTTGACGCAGAGGAGCATTCTCTGCAATGGAAGCTTTGCAAGAGTTTCGCGGGGAAGGCCGGGAAACCGTTGGACTTGCAATTCGGCTTCTTCCAAAGGAGCTTGAAAATGGTGCGTTCCAGGTTACTTCAGATATGTTGAACGTTGTGGCATTAAGGGATTTGTTGCCACACCGGGATTTTCAAAGCTCTGAATGTTGTTTTTTGTGCCTCTCGGCTCTGATGGTGGGCGGTTTACATTCTCCCCAAGTTTATGATGAGCCCGCATTCTCGATTATTGTCTATGTTAGATCAAATTTATATTTACTAACAACAAAAATGTTAAGCAAATTTGTATGTTAGGAAGAGATTCTCTTGATGGCTGGGAATGAGGAGTTTTGTTAGTCAGAACTCTCTGTGGATGGGAGATTGTATGCATGAATAATTGAAAAGCACATGAAATTTGTGATTGGTTCGAATCAGATTCTGCCTTATAGTCTTCTTGCACAAAATTTTGAATGATGAGAAGAACGTGGTTCTAGTGTTGTTAGAGATGAAAGTCAAGTTGTCTTGCATCAAACTTATATCAAGTCACTAGTCTGTGAGTCTGGCTCCAGAGTGAAAGTGTTGAAACCGAAAAGGTCCCATCTGAAAAGACAAGTCATTTGCAGTTTTCTTGAATCATTCTTGCTAGTTTGCATCTTTTGCATACACTTTATGACTCCATCTAGCTAATATCTAGAAGTTTGTTATTTATGTTTTGTAAATTTTTTGTTGGCGTGGAATTTATACTTAAGTAGACAACAGGTTGTGGCATATTCTGATGGAAGCGTGAAAGTCTATGAGCTCTCTGATCCATTAGAGTTGATCAACTGGCAACTTCAAGTTAGTACTCTCATTTAGCATGTCTCATTCATTATCAAAACATGCAGGAGCTCACCATTATTTTCTGATAAATCCTTGTTTCGTGTTTTTTCCAGGCTGAATTTCAGAATGTCATAGACAATGTGTCGACTTTAGGAAGGGCATCCTGTTTTTCTGCATCTATTTCTTGGAGTCCAAGAAGGGGTGACAGCCATGAGTTAAGCTTCGTTCTAGGTTTCAACTCAGATGCTCCACAGCTGAACTCTGCCAAGGTAGGTCATTCTCAAACCCGTTACTGGTGCACAACTGTTAACCTCCGGTTCAAGTCAACTTGTTCTTCCCCATTATACTTTGATTTTAGAGTTGCTTTAATGACTACGGTTAGTGTGCATCCTTTAGTGAACTGACTAATTGATAGCTAGATTTCAATAGGTGTGGGAGTTTGATCAGGCACATCATAGATGGCTTCCAGTAGCAGAGTTGGCTCTACCTGCAGAAAAGAGTGATCAGGTTTTTGCTGTTGCTTGGGCACCAAACATCGGTCGGTAAGCAGAATACCAAACAAAGCTCACAGCTATTTTTGCTTGTGACAAAATATGAAAATGTAATCAACTTTGTCAGATATTTCCAACTTGCCGAATTGCTTCTTAACATGGAAATTACTGTAGCTGGAGAACTATGAAATCCATAATTTTTTTTTAAATCAGACCATACGAAGTCATAGCTGTTGCTACACGGAAGGGAATTGCAATATGGCATATAGGACTAAACCCTGACTTGGATGGAAGGCTACCAATGGACAGGGTGGCTCTGCTTTCTGGCTTCGAAGGCGAGGTAATGACAACCATATCAATACCATGTTCTGAATATTTTAGATTGCTTAATAGACCCTACTGAGGTTATTGGAATGCTTCAACTCTTAGGTTTGGCAGATGGAATGGGACGTAAGTGGACTAACCCTGGCGACTACAGGGACTGACGATAGAGTAAGACTCTGGCAATCTAACTTGAACGGTGTTTGGCACGAGCAAGCTGCATTCGAACCTGTTTCATAGCCAGGTCCTCTGGTATTCATCTGACCCGGCAATTTACACTTGGATCCAATGAAAGCCTGCTTGCTAGAACCGTATGGGTTCTGACAAGATTGTGTGGTTACTGTGGTAATTTATAAATTATGTAGCTCCTGTATCGATATTGTTGCTTACTTGTGTCAAATTACATTTGCAAGATTATTCATTGGATCTTGGTGAGGCTGGATACCATAATTATTCATTAGCACCATCGTATTTTTGCATCGCGCAAGGAGCCCGTGGTGGGTCGATATGAAAAGTGGTCATCAAATTCGAACTATTGAGTGATTGTACAAATATCAGGTATAAAACCGGAAGGGGGTACATCACATAGCTGTTGGTGGGGATAATGATATTAGGAGAGTTGCCATTATTAGTACGGATCCTTCTACTTCTGTGTCGACGTCCATCCGCAAACAAAAGTAATCAAAGTCCATGTTGGAGCCTTATTAGTCTTTTAGTGGCAAAGCTGATCATTTTGATTTATAAGTAAATATTCAAATTTATAGTTAACGTCAAGGAAATTGACATAAAATTGTTAACCTATCTCTTCGCTCGCGAAATTAATTAGCATCTCGAAATTTTATGTGTTGATTTATCCAAGCTCGAATTTGGCTATAATTGCATATGTCGATTTATTCTACCAAAGTCTTTTTTTTTCTAAGAATTCTGCCAAAATCTAACAGTCACATATTAATTCTTGCAACTCAAACTCCAAACTTTTAATTAAACTAATAAGTGATATACAGATATATTTGTGTTAGGCAGATGCGACGTTTGTGACTGATTTTGGTGGGTTGTTGGTTTATATTTGAAATAATTTACTCTGTGCCGACGTTTTTTTTAATTGTAATTGCGTTTGTTGATTTATTCTACTAAAATCTTATTTTTGAAAAGAATTCTACCAAAATCTAACAGTCACATTTTAATTCTTGCAATTCAAACTCCAAACTTCTAATTAAACTAATACGTGATCTAGAGATACATTTGTGATAGGCAGATGCGACGTTTGTGACTGATTTAGGTGGGCATGTTGGTTTATATTTGCAATAATTTACTTTGTGCCGACGTTTTTTTTAACTGTTATCACGTTTGTGGGCAAGTTGCCTTTTCTTGTGGGGCTAAGTGTGCCGACTCAAAGCTCCTACAACCACGAGAGCACATAAAAGAGGCGCGTGTTCGACAAAAAAAAAAAGAGGCGCGTACTAATCGGAAAACATTATAATTGCCCAAAAAAAAGGATAAATTACATTTGACTCCTTCTAGTTTGGCGTATTTAACGTTAGCCTCTGTCATTCGTAAATTAATTAAAAAACTCCCTCAGTATGGCAAATTTATACCATTTGATCCCTCTCGCCGGAATCGGCAAATTTCTCCGGCAAGAGGCCACGAGAAATAACAAATATACCCTTCTATTAAACAACAAAAAATTAGTCTCTCCTATTCCTCATCCTCCCCCTCCTTCTCTTTTCTCCTCCTCTTCCTTCCTCCTCCATCTTCCTTCTCCTCCTCTTCCTTCTCTTCCTCCCTCCTCCTCCAGATTATTTTATACAAGCAGTTCGATTAACCCAAGTTGCATTATCGGGTAGAAAAAATTGGCAAAGATGGTCCAATAATAATTTAACAATTGATTCAATTCAAAGAATTTGAAGCCAAAATTTGATAAAGGTATAACAATTCCTCCGTTATCTTTGAAACAGAGAGAGGAGAGAGAAATGGAGTGGTGAAGGAAGAGGAGAGAGTAAATTTTTGTTTTTTAATAGAAGAGTATATTTGTCATTTCCCATGGCCTATCGTCAGAGAAATTTGCCAGTTTCGGAGGGGTCAGCGTTAAATATGCCAAACTAGGGAGTTCAGATTTAATTTACCCAAAATGAAAATATTTTTGCATAAATAACTGAGAAAAAACGAGATAAGAGAGAAGAAAATTTCAATGGAGGGAAGAAGTCATAGTACAAAAGTATGCGTCACCGGTGGCGCTGGATATATCGCCTCCTGTCTCGTTAAAAAGCTCCTACAAAGAGGCTACACTGTCCATACCACTTTGAGAAATCTGGGTTCTCCCGACTTCCTGTTTAAGAAATCGCCTTTGTGATTTTTTTTCGGGTGAATTTCTATTGTTCATAGACGAGAGATGAGACTGTAATTTGTTTTCGAATAATTGCAGGAGATGAGTCAAAAGTAGGGCTTCTCAAGTCGTTTCCAAATGCAGAAGCCAACTTGGTGATCTTCCAGGCTGACTTGTACGAGCCCAGTGAGTTCGAGAAAGCAATTGAAGGGTGTGAGACTGTGTTTCATGTCGCCACTCCATTGCTTCATGATCCTGAAAAAGCCAAGGTCACTCTATTATTTTACCCTTCCATGTTCATGAATTTCCAAAAAAAAAATGTTCATGAATTTTCAGGAGCATCGTATCAAATTTTTATTATGAAAAAAAATAACATCTAAGGTACAATACAGCTGAATTTTGAAATTGAAATTAATAATTGTATAGGATAGCTCGTTACACTTTCATCTTTAATGGGCACTCTGTTGTAGTATATATTTCCCATGTTGTTAGTAACTAGAAGGATGTGCTTGGTACATTTTTGGGATAGGACTGAACAATACTGAACAGTACTGTACTGGACAAAAATGTGTGTTCTAATTATTTTGTTCTATGTTTGGTAATTTCTTACAAGATTGGACAAGCATTTCAATTCTCTATTTAATAAATAAAAAAATACATTTTATACTTTTGTTAAAGATAAAATTACCCTTCATTATAAAAATAATATC
Organism: Hypericum perforatum; assembly: GCA_012979155.1. Classification (NCBI taxonomy): domain Eukaryota; kingdom Viridiplantae; phylum Streptophyta; class Magnoliopsida; order Malpighiales; family Hypericaceae; genus Hypericum; species Hypericum perforatum. The sequence goes on from SOPF01028504.1 coordinate 377,586, forward strand.
CACCCAATGCAAAGGTTAAATTAATGGTACAATCCTTACAAAATTATTCTTCATTAAATCTTTGTACATCAAGAAAATATTTTAATCTATCATATTATGATTCCTAAGTAGTAAAAAAAAATTATAAATTCACCTCTGATTGAAGCCGAAACCCTAGTAGCCACCACAGAGGAAAAGAAAACGTGATTAGGAATGATGAAATAAAAGGAGATAACAAGGATAATATGGTAATAAGAAAAAAAATTGTTAGTTGTTCAGTGAGTGTGTGTTTGGCCCATTTATTTAGGTGGGACAAAAAATTAAAATGAATTTTGGATAACTTTTTAGTTTGTGCTAGCCTATTTTTATACCAAACATGGGCTTGAGACAAAAATCAATGTCCAAACCTATCTTACCAAATGTGAATAGCCGTCATTGGGAGTGTTTTACGTCTCTTTAACCGAGAAAAATATATTATCTTAAACTATTAAGACTCAATCGTATTTTCATATTTTATCATGATCACTATACATGTTTTTCAGAGAAGTAAAAACACGCAAGTTCACAATAATATCTCAAATTTTATTTCATGATCACTATACATATTTGTCTTTTAGGTCACTAGTTATATTAAATCATACTAAGCCATCATTTTGTATATGTTGATCACGGATACGAGTACTTGATTAGGATCGGGCTATAGTCGAGGCAAGTGTTGGACACTTTCTCCGTAAGACGAGATTGTCCCGTATATTTCAGTGCGTACGGGCTAAAGCAATCGTCCCCAAGATACAACGACTATCGGGCGTTTCCAAAAACGTTGCACACGAACTCGAAACTTTCGGGCGAACCCTTATATACCCGGAACTTTCTTGACTCGGATTTCTAGTATGTAGAACGGGGGAAGAGAGGAAGTCGACAATGCTAGGAATTGCTGTTGTCGCTGGGATGAAAATTATGGCAGGGGGACAGGCCTATTTATAGGCTGGAGGAGGCAGGGATCTGGGATGTCCGAAAGGACGCGTCCGATGACATTTCTGTCTGGAGGCCCTTCTGGATAAGCCTGCCTTCGTGTCCCTTCGGCTTTGCTCCAGACAGCCTTGTCCTGATCCACTCCGTCGCACCAAGTGCCAAGTGCACCTCAATGCACCCAAGCACCCGCTCCAGCCCTCGAGCCCATATCTGGTCCCGGTCCTGGTCCCGGTCCCGCACCCGTGCCCGTGCTTGTGCTCGTGCTCGGACGGTGCTAAAGCACCGTCCTCGCAGTCAACGGAAAGTCAACCAAAAGTCAACAGAAAGTCAACTGATGGTCAACCTAGGGAGTGGTCAACTTGTTGAGAGTCAAGGAAGGAAATCTCCTTATAAACTTGGAGAACTTCCTTGCTCTTAGCAATGTGGTACACACTTTCCCTTTCTTCCATTTTCCATAACTTAGCACTTTGGTTTTGGGCCTTGGGCCAACTTGGGCTTTATTCAATTTTTCCTAACAATCCCCCACATGAATGAAGACCAATGCATGCAGACTCTAACTGAAAGTTCCGACGTGCCATTATTGCATCGAGACAGGTAGCTTGCAGCTTTGAACCTTCTTTAGTAAGATGTTATCGGATTTACTCGCTGCTCAGTGAACGCAATGTCTTGAACCGTCAGCTTTTTTGCGTAAACCAAGACAATAACATTTACACAATAACAACCCTAGTATATTTAGGTTCTCACGTTGTGTCCTTTTCGGCCATGGACCATATCTTGGATTCATAAGTGTTTTTTCTTATTTGAAGCGGCCTCACTTCACACTTACATAAGTGACCTCCTATTGGGAGTATCTTGCCATACTCCACCTTCAACAAGGTATAGGAATCATTAAAAGCAAAATTGCTTAACCTAGCCACACCTCTACAGGTCGACACCTGGGCAGCTTCTGAGAATGGGTTTGGTTCCAGGTGATTAACTGAACCCTCCATAACTTAGTTGTCTCGTTGAACCAAGTTTGTGGGATCTCCACTCATCATGGTTGAGTTACCGCTATGGACGTCCTTTAGTGTGTGGACTTTAACCCCATTCCCCTTACTGCATTGTACATTTGATCTCGATTGATTCCTTTCGTAAAAGGATCAGCTATGTTGTCCTTGGACTTAACATAGTTAATGGTGATCACCCCGCTTGAGATCAACTGCCTAACGGTATTATGTCTCCGACGGATATGTCGAGACTTACCGTTGTACATTGTACTTTGTGCTCTCCCGATTACAGACATGCTATCACAATGTATTAATACAGGAGGTACCAGTTTTTCCCAGCACAGAATGTCCTCTAGGAAGTTTCTGAGCCATTCAGCTTCTTCCCCAGCTTTGTCTAGTACTATAAACTCCGACTCCATTGTGGATCGAGCTATGTACGTTTGTTTAGAGGACTTCCAGGACACAGCTCCTCCTCCTATGGTGAATACATATCCACTCGTAGATTTGGAGTCCTTCGTGTCTGATATCCAATTTGTGTCACTGTATCCTTCTAATACAGCTGGATATTTAGCATAGTATATGCCATGGTTTATGGTATACTTCAAATACCGTAAAACCCTTTCTAGAGCTAGCCAGTGATCCTTTCCTGGATTACTTGTGAATCTGCTAAGTTTACTAACTGAGTACGCAATGTCGGGACGAGTGCAATTTGTTAGATACATCAAGCTCCCGATAATTTGTGCATACCTCAGTTGAGATACTGGGTCCCCTCGATTCTTAGCTAAGTGTAGATTTAAGTCTACCGGTGTCTTAGCTGGAGGTCTGTCAAAAGCTTCGAATTTCTTGAACACGTTTTCCACGTAGTGGGATTGTGTCAAGATAATTTCGTCTGCTTTTCTAGAGATCTTTATCCCTAATATGACGTCTGCCAGACCCATATCTTTCATGTGAAAGTGATTCTTTAACATGTTCTTAGTTTTCACAATAACCTCGTTATTGCTTCCCATAATTAGTAAGTCATCCACGTAGAGACATACAATTACGTAAGCTTCAGGCGTGCCTTTAATGTAAACACATTTATCGCATTCATTGATCTTGAAATCATTTGACATCATCGTCTTGTCAAATTTTTCGTGCCACTGTTTCGGCGCTTGCTTAAGTCCGTATAGTGACTTGACTAGTCGGCATACTTTATGCTCTTGTCCAGGAGCCACAAACCTTTCAGGTTGTTCCATATATATCTCCTCCTCTAGCTCTCCATTCAGGAAAGCTGTTTTTACATCCATCTGGTGGATCTCGAGGTTATAGAGAGCTGCAACAGCTATGAGTACTCTAATTGATGTGATTCTTGTGATAGGTGAATACGTGTCAAAGAAGTCATATTCCTCCTTCTGTTTGAACCCCTTAGCTACCAATCGAGCCTTATACTTATCGATTGATCCATCAGCTTTGTATTTCCTTTTAAGGATCCACCTGCAACCCAAAGGTTTGCAGCCCGGTGGGAGATCCACGATTTCCCACGTGTGGTTTTGCATAATAGACTCTATCTCACTATTGATAGCTTCCTTCCAGAGAGGAGCATCTGGACTCGACAATGCCTCTTGGATTGTCCTGGGTTCATTTTCTAACGTATAGGTTAGATAGTCTGGACCGAAGGATTTGGCTACCTTTGTCCGCTTGCTACGTCTAGGTTCATCGTCTTCCTGACTTGACCCTTGCGTAGTCTCGTGTGTCCTTTTCTTGGGACTTCCTTCTTTTCTTTCCTTATTAGGAAAGATATCTTCAAAGAGCGTTGCGTTCCTTGATTCAATGACCATTCTCGCGTTAATTTCCGGGTTCTCAGATTTGTGCACCAAGAATCGATAAGCACTACTATTTTGTGCATATCCGATAAAGATGCAATCAATGGTCTTGGGTCCTATCCTTACCTGCTTAGGTTTAGGTACTTCGACCTTTGCTAGGCACCCCCACACTTTAAGGTAACCGTAAGAAGGTTGTCTTCCTTTCCATAGTTCGTATGGAGTTTTGTCCCTTTTCTTGTGTGGCAACTTATTTAGAATGTGGTTAGTTGAGAGCATAGCTTCCCCCCACATGTTCTGGGGTAAGCCCGAGCTAATCAACATAGCGTTCATCATCTCCTTAAGAGTTTGATTTTTGCATTCAGCTACGCCATTCGATTGAGGTGAGTACGAAGCAGTCATCTGATGAATAATACCGTGTTCTTAGCAAAGTTCCTCAAACGGAGCTACATATTCTCCTCCTCGATCACTTCGGATCATTTTGATTTTTACGCTGAGTTGATTTTCAACCTCATTCTTATACCTCTTAAAGGCCTCAAGAGCTTCGTCTTTACCTTTTAAGAGATACACGTAACAATATCTTGGGCAATCATCGATGAACGTAATAAAGTATTTCTTTCCGCCTCTAGTTTGCACGTGTTTCATATCGCAAGTGTCCGTATGAATTAATTCTAAAGACATGGTACTTCTTTCCACCGAATGGAAAGGTGCTTTGGCCATTTTAGCCTCCACACATACCTCACATTTATCGGAAGGGTTGAACTCTAGATTCGGTAATAAATTTAAGCTTACTAATTTTCTTAGTGAGTTTAAATTTACGTGTCCTAATCTACCATGCCATAAATTAGAACACTCGGCCAAATAAGAAGAAACTTTAACTACATTACGACCGTCAAAGTTAAACTTGCGGTGTACAGTTATTACATTCATCTTAAAGAGCCCCTTTTCTAGGTAACCCTTGCCTAAAAATTGACCTGCTTTGGTCAGTACAAACTTATCCGACTCGAATACAAGTTTAAAACCAGCTTTGCTTAATGCTGAGCCAGAAACTAAGTTCTTGCAGATGTCTGGGACATGCAGCACATCATTGAGAGTCAGCTCCTTTCCTGAGGTCAGCTTCAGGACCACCTTGCCTAGTCCGATGACGTTGGATGTTGCGGAGTTTCCCATGAACAGCTTTCGGCCATTGATCGGCATATAGTATGAGAATAACTCCTTGTCTGAGCAGACGTGGCGAGTAGCTCCAGTATCCACGAACCACTCCCTCGGATTGTCCACTAGGTTGGCCTCGAACACCACAGCTGATAGATCCATCTGGTCTTCGGCTAGGTTGGCCTTTCCTTGATCGTCCTTCTTTGGCAGGTGACAATCCTTAGCCATGTGGCCGGGTTTCCCGCAGTTGTAGCAAGTGCCCTTGATCTTCTTATTCTTGCTCTTCTTAGGCTCTTGCTTCTCATGGTTGTCCCCGGACTTCTTCTTCTTCTTGCCACCTTTACCTTCGGCGAGGTTCACGGTGCTTTTGGAGGGGGCCTTGCCTTGTTTGACTTTGGACTTTCGATTGTCTTCCTCGATCCAAAGCCTCACGATCAAGTCTTCTAGGCTCATGTCCTTCCTCTTATGCTTGAGGTAATTCTTGAAGTCCTTCCAGAGCAGGGGGAGCTTCTCGATTACCGCGACCACTTGGAAGGACTCGCTGAGTTGCATCCCTTCGGCATGTATCTCGTGAAGGATCAGCTACAACTCTTGCACTTGGTCGATGACCTTCTTGGAGTCCACCATCTTGAAGTCGAGGAACCGCCCGACGATGAACTTCTTCGTCCCGGCATCCTCCATCTTGTACTTCTTTTCGAGTGAACTCCACAGCTCCTTAGCGATCTTGTGTACCGCGTAGACGTTGTAGAGCGTGTCATCTAGTCCATTCAGGACGTAGTTACGGCAGAAGAAGTTATTGTGATTCCACGCGTCGAGGGCGTTGATCACTTGCTGATCTTTCTCGTTCTCCGCGAGCTTTAGTGCATCCTCCTTTAGGAACCGTACCAGGTTAAGCATGGTCAGGTAGAACTTCATCTTCTGCTGCCACCTCTTGAACTCGGTACCGTTGAACTTCGCTGGCCTTTTGGCGTGGACAGTTCGTGGGTCCATGGTCAGAGCAATGGTGCTACTCGATGCCATCTTCAAGTACGATCTCGTCTTACGATTGTTGATCATGGATACGAGTACTTGATTAGGATCGGGCTATAGTCGAGGCAAGTGTTGGACACTTTCTCCGTAAGACGAGATTGCCCCGTATATTTCAGTGCGTACGGGCTAAGGCAATCGTCCCCAAGATACAACGACTATCGGGCGTTTCCAAGAATGTTGCACACGAACTCGAAACTTTCGGGCGAACCCTTATATACCCGGAACTTTCTTGACTCGGATTTCTAGTATGTAGAACGGGGGAAGAGAGGAAGTCGACAATGCTAGGAATTGCTGTTGTCGCTGGGATGGAAATTATGGCAGGGGGACAGGCCTATTTATAGGCTGGAGGAGGCAGGGATCTGGGATGTCCGAAAGGACGCGTCCGATGACATTTCTGTCTGGAGGCCCTTCTGGATAAGCCTGCCTTCGTGTCCCTTCGGCTTTGCTCCAGATAGCCTTGTCCTGATCCACTCCGTCGCACCCCTTCGGGTGACAGCCTCATCCTGACCTGGTCCGCCACGTGTCACCCTGCTGGATGACTAGCCGCCCAAGATACAACGACTATCGGGCGTTTCTAAGAACGTTGCACACAAACTTGAAACTTTCGGGCAAACCCTTATATATCCGGAACTTTCTTGACTCGGATTTCTAAAATGTAGAACGGGGGAAGAGAGGAAGTCGACAATGCTAGGAATTGCTG
>SOPF01028504.1:384212-436051 GCA_012979155.1 Hypericum perforatum
CTGTTGTCGCTGGGATGGAAATTATGGCAGGGGGACAGGCCTATTTATAGGCTGGAGGAGGCAGGGATCTGGGATGTCCGAAAGGACGCGTCCGATGACATTTCTGTCTGGAGGCCTTTCTGGATAAGCCTGCCTTCGTGTCCCTTCGGCTTTGCTCCAGACGTCTCCGGAAATTTCCAAAAGACTAAAAGCTCCTCAGGCTCCTCGCGACGTGCCAAGTGCACCTCAATGCACCCAAGCACCTGCTCCCGGCTTCGAGCCCGTGTCCGGTCCCACGCCCGTGCCCGTGCTCGTGCTCGTGCTCATGCTCGGACGGTGCTAAAGCACCATCCTCGCAGTCAACGGAAAGTCAACCAAAAGTCAACGGAAAGTCAACTGATGGTCAACCTAGGGAGTGGTCAACTTGTTGAGAGTCAAGGAAGGAAATCTCCTTATAAACTTGGAGAACTTCCTTGCTCTTAGCAATGTGGTACACACTTTCCCTTTCTTCCACTTTCCATAACTTAGCACTTTGGTTTTGGGCCTTGGGCCAACTTGGGCTTTATTCAATTTTTCCCAACAGTATAGTCACGAGCCAATCTTTTCTCATGCTGTTGGGTGGGTTGACGATGCCGCGCCGCTAGAGGGAGCCTGACTGACTATGGGTCATGCGGAAGAGGAAAATCGAATTTGGCCAAAATTGACCGGAATGACAATGCATAAATGGCGTTATATAGATCAATGACCAGAAAATAGCAGAAAAATTAGTGAGGATTATAAAAGGAATTGCCATGTTATCAGCATTTAAGATTTGATTTCACCACCATACAGAATTCTTTGCAAGCAATACCAGGTTTGAGCATCATTTTGATTAGAAGAATACCAAAACAGGGCAAGGACAATGTGGAGTCCACCGTTGATGGGGTTAAGAGCATAGCGGATGCTTGCCTCCGACAACATCGGAGCATTAAGCGACTGATCTACACTGCCTCAGTGTTGGCAGCATCGCCGTTGCATGAAGATGGGAAGAGCTTCAAATCTGTCATCGACGAATCTTGTTGGACGCCTCTACATCTTCAATCTCCCCATTCCAACAACAACAATACGGTAAGTGAACAGCTCTACTCTCTTTTTTCTCTCTTTCAGTAAGGGAGATATATATATATATATATATATATATATATATATATACACACACACACATATATGTTAGACTCAAAAAAGAAAGAAAAAAGTTACAACCAACGGAGCCTCGAGTTATGGCCTCATGAAACTAGTAAAATTCCGTGGGGGGTAAAACCCACGACATGTTAAAAGAGCGCCTGTGAGAATGAGCCGAGTAATCGTGATTACTACCTAATTCCCGAATGTTGTAGGATAAAAAGTTCATTCAAATTTATTATGAGGCAGCATCGTACGAAATATCCTTGGTTAACTTTTTTTAAAAGTTTATTATGAACAACTCTACTCTTGATTAACCATTCTAGGAACTCCTTTGAAAGATTTTAAGAGAGCATGATCTCATTTAAAAAAATACTTATTTTTTTTTTCAATGGTTTTAATTTGTTACACATGTCGTTTAGATCACCGAGTAATCCGTGCACCTAGGTGTGCTTAGTTTTGTGGTATTGATGTTGACTCAGTATTCCTTCTCATGCTCTGCTCTATTGTTGTGTAGGAATACACTAGAGCCAAGACATTAGCAGAGAAAGCGGTTCTGGGCTACAACGAAGATTCCGAGCTTGAAGTGGTGTCGTTGGCCTGCGGTTTGGTTGGCGGGGAGGCGACCTTTTCTCAGACACCGGAGACCGTTGAAGCAATTATATCGCAGGTAACAGGGAATTTACTTGAGTACGAGCACCTGTTGAGATACTTGGAAGATGTCCTCGATTCGGTTCCTCTTGTGCATGTCGATGACGTTGCCGAGGCACACATTTTCGTTATGGAGAAACCATCCATGAAGGGCAGATTTATATGTGCCGTTGGGAATCCTACGTCCAGGGATATGGCTCTCTACATCCAGGAAAACTATCCACAGTACCCCATCAACCAGAGGTACAAAATTTCTCGTTTATTAGAACAAGTTAATTTCATGCACGTTGTCATCCCCGTACGTCGATAAAATTTGGAGATTTCACATGTTATTTTTTCGGTTACTTAGTTTCATCATGATAAAAATTGCACTTGTGTTCTTTCTCTTGTTAAAAATTTAAGATTCATGGGAGAACCTGGAACCGGAACTTCATGCGATTCTTCTAAATTGAGGATGATGGGATTCGAGTTCAAGTATGATGTGAAGAAGATCATAGACGACTGCTTGAAGTACGTGAAGTGATAGCAAGCTTTGTCCTATTTAGTTCCAAGTTTTCTAGTTGGACACAACTCACAAGTGTAAAAGGACAGCTTTTGTTAGAAAGCCCCTTACTTGTCTATTCGTGATGGTTAAAAGATTAATGTTGATGTTCCATATGATATTCTGTCGTTCTAAAATTTTTGGATCATATATTTTTGAACGTTTGAATGTTTAGAATGTTTATTCATAATTTCATGAAAATGTCTAAAAACTTGAATTAATTTCTGAGATATTATAGAAATATCTTTTCAATAAGACATCCCTACTAAAAATAAAATTGTAAATACTTAATTCTTAACTTTAAATATCATCATTGAAAATAGTGATTCACGATTTATACACTATCTTTGAATTATAACTGCTGCTAGTCGGGCACTTTGAGCCGATTAATGTAATTCCCAGTTTGATGAAAATTTTAATAGCTCTCAAAAAAATTCTATAACAATATTTAATATTATTGTTGTTAATCATAAAGAGAAACGAAAAAACCAGGGTTTTAAAAAACGACCCGGAAGTCAACTTAGAATTGGGTCTGATCTCGGGGTCAACCGGTCCAATCGATAGTTGGGCTGGTCAGACCGGGTTTTTTCTTATGATTTTTAAGTAATTTTTTGAAATATAGATAGGTATATAGGTAAATAATCTATAAATTTTGTAAAAATATATATATAAATATTAAATATCCAGTCGAACCATCCGATCTGAATGAATTTTTTGGACAAACCATCCGGTCGGGCCAAAAATTGTCCAGTCCGACCAAACTCCATTTTTAACATAAATATGACTTGCCCTGAATCCCGATTCATGGTCCGATCAGCAATCCGACCAGTCGAACCACATTTTTTAAAACCCCGGAAAAAACCCAAATACCCCCTCCACTTGTACCCCATCCACGAGCCCACGACCACTAAATTAAACAGGGCTCTCATTCCTCTCCCCTTCTATAGCTCTTTTTCTCCCCTGTTCTCGCTGTCTCTGTTTCCTTATTTTCCCTCGAACTTGGTTTATGAAAATTAACCGATTTATTCAGCTTCTCATAGACTGGGATAGAAAAATGATTAGATTAATGAACTAGGACCAGAGGTTGGACTTAATTTTATGGCTGGTTTCAATTTCATTTGATTCTAGGGGAGCAAGAATCGTGACATAATAGCAAGATAAATAAGTCAATAGTTTCTGCGACTTGATTTTCCGGACAAGTAGGAATTTTGATGGAGGTCTTCTTTGAAAATTGAAGTTTAAGAGAGCTAAGTTTTAATTGTTGTATAATAGAAAAAAAAGTTGGTACGAACCATGATCAACAATTATTAATTATAAGAAAGCTACAAAATTTGGCAACACTATTAGAAAGGTTCCTATTTTACATCTGCATTTTCCTGAACCATAATAAGGTCTTTCATCTACTGATGCAAGGATTCTCTTTTGTCAAGCTAAAACAACGATGTTACATTTTTTTTCTTTCATTTCTTAGTCACTCTACACAAATTTAGGAGAAAATTCGATCAAATGGATAGGCCAGACCATAATCTGCTGGATCAAGTGTGAAATCGAGGTCCGAGATCGGATCAACAATCGGCGAGTTGGTGCACGAAGTGTTTGCCGATATTATCTCAGTCAAATCAGATTCCGAGTGATGCAAAGATTGCAGACCTCCAAACTGGTTTGTTTGAAATGGCGAAACCGGATAGCTTTTCGGTTCAGGCGTTGCAGGAGATATGAATGACGGGGAGCCGCTTGCTCCACACATCATCAATTGGTAAGCAGTAGGAAAAGAGAAATGGCATTCCTTATCGTTACCGTCCAAGTCCTGAGTATTTATCTTTAGCCCCTTCTGTAAGTTAAGCAGGGCTTCTTGGTGCTGTTGTTGCTGATTCGGGTTAGCAAAATTCTGATTCTGTTCTTGTTTTTCGGGCGACTCGGGCTGCGCGATTGGTGCGTTTCCGAGAGAGCAAGTGTGTACTCCTCTGTAAGTTATCTCGAACAGTGTCGGATCCTCATCTGATCTTTGCACTTGCTTTGTAGCCCAGCAGCTTTGGGTGTTTCTATAGGTGCACCTGTAGTAGCTTCTGCAAGTAGAAGATAAAACATCCTTTTAGCAACTTTTTCTTCTAGAAATAACAAGTCAGAGAGAGTCAAAAGCTACTCCGTCATCTAGAAGCTCTCTCTCTTATCAGTCAACTAACTACCTCTTTTTTTTCTTTCTTGATAACTGAATTATATTAATATACCAATATTTATATACCTAAGATGTTGCAACCGCAAGCCTCCGTAAAATCCTAGCTCGAAAGAACCGAGCAGTCAACAAACTACCTTCTTCAAGATAACTAACCTTGGATATTTTGCAGCCAAAATGTCTTTCTGACCATACTTTCTCCAGCTGTAGCCATCATCATGAGGTCCTTCAAGTCCATTCTCAGGGTTCACTCTGACGTGGTCTGTCCATCTAGGCATTGTCTTCCTGTAGATAAAATAGGATGCATTAGTACATGTTGCATCATCTATCTTGTCTTTACAGAGTGTTTTTGTTCCTCTTTCAACTCATGCTACTTAAATTCTCACCTTTTCTTCGAGGCGTCATAGGGGAGAGCCTGGCTTTCCTTGGCAACCCCATCAAGATCATCACTTCGAGGACTTCCGTTCAACGATCTGGGAGACCCAGGGACAACCACGGTAGTAACTCCAGCGCCCTGCGGTTGCGCTCCGACAGAACCGGTCCAGTTGAGTATCATGAGAGCCTTCTCATAGGAAGAAACTATTCTCTGCACCATCAAATCCCGTGTCTCGACCGAGGATGATGATGCATTCAGCTGCAAGCTCAGCTGTTTGGCTACCTCCATCCCCTGGATCAGCTCATTAACCAATGTCTTCTGGCCCCAGCTCCAGCTGTTCTCCATCTCTTCAACCCTTCTCTATAACTAGCTAGCCAGAACTGTGAAGTACAAAGTACAAGGAATTGTTGATAGCGGAAGCTTGGCTTAGACTTGGAAACAGAGGAGAAGGGTCTTGTGGGTTGATGAGAAACTGAGAGGAAGAGCAAGTTATATATATGTGAGGGTGGAAAGTTCTTCCAAGTTTGACCGGTGGAAACCGAGTTAAGCCAATTTTTTTTCCTTAAGTTGGACTGGTCTTTGGTCATAGGAGAATAAGTTAAAGTGGTGGGGAAGTATAACACAAGTAAAGAATGGTTTGAGTGAGGTGGAAATGGTGTAATTAAGATTAAAAGAGAGATGGAGGAAGGTCCAAGTGCTGACCAATTCAAACCCTTAATACACTTCAGGAAGTGAGTGTCTGTCTACTTGCATTTAATTGGTTGAATTGGGTTAGTACAATGATTGTTCTTTTTTTTTTTTTGGTTTCGGAAAGTCAATATTCAAGGTAGAGAGAGATGGAAAACGTGGACCGAGAAAATTCAAAGGGTGAATCCGCGTTGCCACTGTGGCACCTAGAACAGGGACCTACTTGCACTTCTGGTATCTTAGATTAGGAGATCCCCTAAACACGTGCATTAGCAATTCCAGTTGTTTATAAGGGTCTCTGTTTAGTTTGGTTTAATTTAGTTAAGGGGCCAGATATCACCGGCCACCTTTAACCGGTAATTGGGTGTTCAATTACTTCATATTCTTACTCGGTAATTAATACTAATTTTACTAACAAAAAACATTACTTCATAATCGTACGAAAAAGTAGACGCGAATAACATTAAAATCTGTCGTGGTATATATACAAATATCCGTAGTTACAACAGTATGTAATCTTTTACCTAAAGAAAATTAGATCTTATAACCTGTAAAGAATTATTCCTGTTTAGTAGTAGATGATTTTTTTGAGCATAGTAGTTATGCAAACTATTTGTTTCATGCGTTAGTGTTCCTAAGCACGTGTCACATAAAGAAACAAAATTGTGACAATACAACAAGTTTTAATTTGTATTTTACGTTCGATAATTTTTCGACAAAGCTTTGCAATTATAGGTGTTGAATTTGAACTACAAAAATAAATCATTATAAAAATTGGTAAAGAGAAGTTGAGATTCAACTCTCATTTGAAGTAGTTAATTTCATCAATATCTAAATACTAAATAGTTACCATATAGATATTAGGTGATGTGAGATAAAAAGGATGGGACAAAATTCTCTTACAATAAATGCTACATAGAATTTCACATATTTGATATTAAATGTTGCTGAGAAATATGAAAAAGTAGTCTCTCGTCTAGAAAGAGATAATGACAGCCGTCTAGAAAGAGATAATGACAGATTTTTGCGATATTTTATTTTCCTAAGAAGAATAGAGATGGTGATGACGAGTTGGACACACCGGAAAAAATAACTAACATATCTCCTAACAAGGATGATTAGAAAGATGCAAGATGTTTATTAAAATTTTTGAAGATATTTTACAAAGTTATAAAAATATTCTAGTATCCAATGAATTGAAACAATATCAAATTTAACTAAATACTTGTAAGATCAGTTGGAATTCACATCTGACACATTTAAAATATTGAGTCGGTAGAAAATTATCAGCATCAAATTTCTGATCGTGATTGATATTACATGAAATGTGATAACAATTTTAGTATCAATTGTGGTAACGAGAGTCATAAGTGACAACAAAATTGACAAATATAGTTATTGTTCAAAATTAAATTTAAAATAGTTGATTCAACAAATATATAGATATTATACAGCTTTAAAACTTAAATCAATCATTGGTTTGGGTCGTCTAGAAACCGAATAATTTTGAACTCCTATAATAAATGCCCGATGTAGACTCTACAAAGTCCAAGAACTAACAAGGGTATTACTAGGAAGAAAAAAATGTGTTAAGAGTAATTGACAAGGCATAACAACAAGAGGAACAATGGATATTGATATTTTTCACCGACGTTGTTTACTGGGATGAAAACAGATTTTATATTTTTTTTAAAGAAGTGAGAGATCCAAACCTCACATGTTACGAAAAAAAAATCTTATTTGAAAAAGAACAAAGCTAAAATCCGTACAAAGTTCTGAAAAAAATTTACCAAAAAAAGTTAACAACTTCCTTATTGAAATCAAGTTATCAAGGAAACAAATATCAGATACAGTTTACAAATTCGTTGTTTATGATTTTGCTAGGGCGAGGACAATGCGATATAGTGGTACAATCTGCAGACGCACTTGGTACAACCAGAAAAACATTTGGGCGACAATGATCCATGTTTTTATCTAATTTAATGCATATTATATATCTGTTTAGTGTTTATGTATTTACGGTTACTATAATTATCGTTTAAAAAATTATAATAAATTTAGACTGGGTTACTTTTGGAACATATGGGCCTCAGCCACTTTTGGAACATAGCAACTGCGGGCTCGATTTCGAAGCGACTCATACCATTGGGCTTAACAGCTATGATTTAGATTATAGTGTTATTTGTGGTAATATTTTTGTTTAACCGAAATTATTTTTGGGGTCCTGTCATTTTAGAGAATTATTGTTATCAGATCTCGGACGAATATCACTATCTAATTTTTCTTTTCTTTTTGACATGTAAAATGATAATTGTACTCTTGTAATTATCTATACACTCAAAAAATAACGATCATTCACTTGTTACCTATAATTCATTATTTTCTTCAATGAAAGTTTGACAAGAAAGTTTAGAATTCTAGTCATGCAATATCAGACAACATGAAATAATGGTCCTAAAAAATCTCTTATTTACCCGGTGTTAAAAATTAAATCAATGTAACATATGATACTTTTTGTATTTGCTACGTTCTTTTCAGTCTGGCACTCAACTAGAGAACAATTTGTTGAAACAAATGCAATCACTCAGTTAGCTCAACTCAAGCCAGTGCGAACAAATACTATTTAGTCAAAATAATAAAAGACATAAATTTCATCAAATCGGTTATCGTGAAAAAATAGTATAAACCTCGACAAAGCTCAAACTGAAATTGCATAACTTTCATTTCCTTGCTATGTAACACAATTATCCAGTTGTCAGATATCTTGTAGGAATAGAAAGTGAATTGGGAATGTCAACTGCAAATTGGTGTAGTAATATCATTGACCTTAATGCACTCGTAGAGATAAGGTCGAGATGCCATCGAAGCGATAATATTATTCCTCGTGATTTCGAAAATGGCAGTTATCCTATCAATATCATCTATCAAAGAGGCCAAATGTCCTCTGTGTCTCTGTTGGTATCCAAATCTGAAAGCCACCAAACGAGTAACGATTTGGATAATGATATTCTTAGATTTTCTTAGTCTCCTTTTCATTTATTCTTACGCTAGCTTGAAACACCAGGATCCTGTTTTTTCATTTATTTGAGTTGCATTAAATATGGTGAATTTCTCTCCACAATTATTTATCACTACTACATTTTCAATAATTCGAACTCAAAACTTTTATTTAATCTTAAAAATTTGTATAATGATTTTTAAAGTTTTTTAGGTAAATTAAATTATATAATAAGAAGTGTTTAAAAATAAATTGTCCACATGGGGTACAACATCCCCGTCAAAATTATATATGCAATGAAACGAAAAGTTCATTGTATAAACAATTTGGTCTAACTCAAAAAATAACAACCATCGAGTTAACCCGAATACTCCTTAAAACATACCAAATGCATATCTTAATTTAGGAGGAGGTTCTCTTATGTCTTTGGACATCACAACAACCTGCTTAATAACATTCACTACTGAAAGAGACTTGCTATCTCAATCAATATCAAGCTGGACAGCTACTTCTCAACCAAAATCTAAATGATTCTAAGCCTTATTCGTTAACAAAACATATAGATTTGATTGGCCACTTTAGGTAGCAGGAGGATCTTCATTGACGACTAGAGACAAGTGTCTAGATATGTGGGTCTTCCACTAAATGAAGGCCTTTTCTGTATCCAAAAGGTTTCTAATGCCTATAAAATTGAGGTTCCAAGCCAATCCCATTCTTCAAACCAGAGACCAATGTAAGAGTAGTTGAGATCTTTCAAGGCATTGGTTGCTCATTCTCCCTCAAGGGCTTCTGCTCTTAACTGGGTCCATTTGGCAAATGGGAATTTGCTTATTTGGGGTCAGAAGCTCTTAGAGGGGGATTGGACAAGTCGTGCCTTGCTTCTTCACTCTACAGAGAAAATCCTAGTATCCAGCAAGAGTTTAGGCATTTCCATTGCCCATTCTGCCTCAAGGGTTTCCTTCCAGCTATGGGACTAACAATGTGGCTGGCTTGAAGTCCTTAGGAAGGGTGGAAAATAAATATGTCTCGGAGGAACTTGGAAGGTTTCTATCAGATTATAGAGATGATGGCTACCATTGCTCACTCTCCCTCAAAGACTTCTGTATGCACATTTTGAGATGTGTGAACTGAAGTGCTTAGGGGGAGTGGACAATGCTAGCCATGCATGGATATTGGGACTATATCATCGATCATATTTACAATCATATAATATTTTTAAGGTAAATTATGCATTATAGAATTATACTTAGTAATTAAAATACAGAGCATCACAAATTCGGCAACACTTTGTGTCAAATGTTTTTTCTTCAGACTATATATCTTATTTTTCTTGATATCATCAGTACTTATGTTAAGATGTCTCTAAATTTATAAAATTTTAATTTTTTATAACTTCATTATGCAAATTGAAGCAGCTTAGAGAAATTCGAATGAATGCTACATAAAAATAAAAATGACCAACTTAAAAAAAGAGATATTATTCATTGAAAAAACTTCAAAAATAGTTGTACCAGTATAATTACAATATAAGCGAGCAAGATAAATAGAGTTTTCGGAAAGAAACTGGATAACCGGATATATATCTATTTATGGTAATGGACCTTCCACTCGTGAACAAGAATTTCGTAACTTTGTCCAAGTGATCAGCATCCGGAAGCATCTAAGAAGAGTTCACCCGATTTGGCCAACATGCGTTCCGAGTTAGTACTCACAAATCCTCTAAATATATCCGGGGAGTCGTTTTTAAATCCTAAACTTTGTACAGAATCACTCCTTTTATATGTGTAAAGTTCAATAAAATTATAAGTTTGACTTTTTTAGAATTAAATTTATATATACATAATCAAGGCCAAAAATCATAATGCAACAAAAGTTTAAATTCCAATACAGATGTAATAGCCAGTTGGATATATATAGGCTCGATTTAGACGTCATCCTTACCCAATTGAATACCCCATGTGTCCTTTTAGGAGCATTTCTTAGTTTACAATTAGATTGCTTCCACTTCTTCATTTGTCCTTCAATTGTCTTGTTCGGATATTAATTGTCAAAATCATACAGAAATAGTTGGAATATTTTTTTTTTGTTTTTTCAGGTTTACTCTTTCAAGTTTTTTCTTTCTGATTTTTTCAATTTTATTGTTTAGAAGTTTCTTTTATCTAAAAAACCTAGCTCATTTCAAACGGACGAAAAGTCGAAAATCGACCCGCATGGCTGCCTTCCCATTCCTTTCTTCAATAGATTTCAACGTCCAGGCCCATATTTGGAGCCCATAGGCTTTCTCCGCAAACATGCGACTATGTGATGTATTTTCTTTTTTCCAAAACGATGTTTTGTGAAGACACGATAAAAGGTATGTGAGTTTACTTTTCAATCCCATAATTTTACCATTTAAACCATGTCTTTTTTCTAAGTTAAATTATATTACTCCTCAAAAAGAATCCATTAACTAGCTACAAGATAGAAAACAGTTCTAACTTCCTGACCAAAAGAACCAAAAACAAAGAGTGCTCAAACCATGTCTATTATGAAAACAAAGTTGCATAAACACCAAATATTCAAGGGATTTGTGATGAAACTATCACGTGTTCGGGAAAATGTGATAGTAATTAATAAGGCAATTCATATCTTAGACGATATTGAAATAGTCACTCTTATACGGTAGAAGAATATATTAATAGCTAGTCATATGGATAGTAATATAAGAGATGTCCCCATAATTGTAGAAATTATTTTGACACCCGAAATTCGAGAAAATGCTCATTCAGGTGCGAAAAGAGCCACCCGGACAAACAGTCAAAAAAAGCGGAAGCTATTCCACCACCAAATTCGTGAAGTCCAGAATTTGGATATCGTTTTGGTTACCCAAGAATTTATCTCTAAAAGCAATTTAACAAAAAAATCTGAAAAATAAAGTCCAATAAATCTGAAACAAATCCAACCATTTCATAAAAATGCGTCCCTTGGGAATCCAACGATCTCTTACGAATTAGATTGCAATTATGAAGAGAGAAGAACATTAATAATAAATACATACAAGAACATTAATAATAAATACATACAAGTTGTTAACTCAGATACTCAATCTGGTTATGTTACTATCATACAATAATATTTTATTCTTCCTCAAGATACAATTACAAATGTAAATAGTACATGGGCCAATCAAGCAATAACCACCTTAATAATTCTAGATATAGAAATAAGTCTCGTTTACAGTGAATTTCAGAAGAGGGAGAAACGTTTCGATTGATTGCGGAGTAGAAAATCAAGCTCTATTAGACAAGTTCGCCTCGAACAATCCTACGAGATGTAAGCTAGATTATACTCCATGCAAGATTAATAAGATTGCCAATCGAGTTGCTACCAAGAGTAGATGTGGACAATGTGCACCCAATTGACTACATCATCCGCCTCTGAGACTATTCATCTTCGAAATCACTTTCTAACGTGATTTAATATATGCAACAGTATGCTTACTCTTCGAAAGAAAAGTCCATAAATCCGAGACCATAGAATACATCCATATTTCAACACATTGTTGGGTCCATTATTGGCACAAACTGCAAGGCGACATATTCGGGTGTCCTGACTTGTACTGCTAGGATGATATCGACCATGGAGTTTATAGCGTAGCTCAAACAGGAAATGAAGGCTACCACAGCCTAAAATAATTGAGGCATCAAATATGGACATTAGTAGCTCAATTTCCCAAAGTTTGAAATAATGCCTCTGGTGATGTCGGTGATGTCGGGATGATGAAACATATGTGAACGTAAACAGCGAGACTTGGAAAATATCAGACTTCTAGGGTCAGCTAGCACGTGAATCCGATTTGTATTGATCGGTCGACACACCAGTTTTTTCACTTCGACTTTGTATAGGTTGTTTCCTGTTTTTTTTAATAAGTTAAAGTATTGTATTAAAAAAAAGTAGGTAGTACAAATTTCATAAGCCACCACACCAATTAACCTTAGTTCAATTTATCACAAAGTGAATCAATATACAAAATTAAGTTTTGGCCAGCTAAATCTTCCACCGAGTATGACAATCTTAACTATTCATGAACTCGGAGTAAGATGGTATGAATGAGAAGCTCATGGTTGCTTCGCTATTCTTGGAAGATTATTCGGTTCCAAAGAAACCAAATTACCCCACATTGTTGTCGCATAAATAGCGAACCAAACCTTCTCAATCATGTGGTCTTCTCAATCATTTCTATTTGTTGGAATCTAGTTGAAGCTTCAAATAGTCAATTATTCAATTTTTTATACCACCTATATTCAACCTGTTGTATTATTTATTGAGATTTAAGTTGGATAATACATTTGAAATGTGTCAAAACTCTTATTTGACATAATAGTGTTCCCAAATATTCAAAATTAAAATCTGAATAAGTTGGAACAATGCTGTCGAGCGACTTGGATGCGGTAATTGGACCTTATTTCAACACTGGAAAGTCTCCAAGCGACTTTGATGGCAAGTTGGAGCTGACAACTCCGGTCAGCAATTTCTTCATCTGGCTTTTTTTAATAAGTAGATCACTTTGTTTATATTCCCAATTTAGCTCCTACCTTCCCTACAAGCTTAGATAAGAAATGGAACATTAACACATATACAATAGGAGTTTCTAAATAGCTTCTCACGGATCGATTATAAGTGGAGGATTAAATATTGATTTAAAAAATCTAAGAGACATCCGACCAAAGTAGTTGAGTTCGGTATTGGATGGAATGCAGTAGAAACTCGTGATCATATGTTCTTCCTCGTCTTCTGAGGAAATGGATTATTAAACATGAAATGATTCGACTGTTCTTAAAATGATATTTGAGAAAACCACATTATGAATGTCAAAAGTTTCTTGAAATGATATTTCTACGATTATCACAAGAACTAAAATATCAAAGTGGGGAAGATTTTGAATTTTTTTTTTTTGCCAAAACTTCAACTAATGCTTTGTCTGGTGATGAAGGTAAGAAAAAGAGATTAGCAAAAGTTCAGAATATTTGGAATATGAATTATGGCACTGACTTAGTTCTATTTAAAATTAAAAAAAAATTGAATGTCAAAGGGAATTTTACTTCAAATGTCATTAGTTACGCCAAATTGTGAAGAGTCATCTTTCATTCTACATACGAAAGTCACGAAACATTTGAATTTTGAGTATGCGTGGACACTCTCTCTCACGCTCTCATTTACCAATTTAAGTTGTTACCAAATGGTATTACTTGCTTATGCAATCAATATCGGATAAGAACACATTGTTGCCAGAAATATTAAATGTGTTTTCTGTGTCCTAAATGCGTTCAATATGGAGTCAGCTATGTCAAACAAGATAATATTTTGTACGAATCTACCATAAAACTGATCAACTTTTTTATATTTCTTATTCCAAGTCAAAGAATTCTCAACTGCGATTTAATCCCAACTAATGAACTTTGGACAAGATGGGTGTCCGTTGATTTCCCAATTTAAAACTGAACTCAAACTAATCTATGGTAACTCATATTTTGGTAATATTTCAATTTTATCCTCTCCTTACCACAACTTTCTCACTCATAATTTTCTCACGTCAACGCCACACCATAAATACAAACATTTATTGTCATCTTCCAAGCAACATAATTTCAAAGTACGAGTGTAATTTAGAAAGCTCATCAGATACAGAAATTAATATCCATAACGGGATTCATAAATACAAGCGTTCATATGATGGGCTGCTTCGTTAGCAGAACATTAACAACTTAAAAGACATTGTTAAAGAGACAAATACATAAATTCTTCAGTCTTCGGCGACCTCCCGCTTATGGTTGTTAGGCTTCCTCAAAAAGCTCCATATTCTTTTCCACAGTTCTGACCCCATTAACAGATCTGATTAAATTGGCCTGTTTTGACAAGATAACAGAATTGTTAAAGGTCAAAATAATGTGCTTTTGGTTAATACCACTAAGTATATGGACATCAAATGAGTCAATTAATCGAAGTTCGATCCCGGTAGAATCTTAATTTTTTTTACAATTATTCTAAATGGCTCGAATTTATACCTGTTCTTCTGTAATTTCCACAGAAAATGCATCAACAATAGCAAAAGAGACTGTCTTGTTGTAGCTTCCTCTCTCGAGTGTGTTCGCTAATATCTGGTCGTGCTTCGTACTTAGATAAATATCAAGTTGTTCAATTCCTTTCTCCGTCCTGGAGTCACGCAAACTTAATGATAAACATATTCATAATACTGAAATATATATAACCATATTTTTTATTATATTATTTGATCAGAGACGCAAATATATATATATATATATATATATATATATAGAGTGAGTGAGAGAGAGAGAGAGAGAGAGAGAGGGAGGGAGTGAGAATTAAAGAATACTAACTGGTCAGCTAGAAGACGATCGTACTCGGGATCGTAGTTCAAGAAAACGTAGTAAACCTGTCGTTTTGAGGGCGCCATATCTGTCGTTAATTTCTCCTCTCGCCTCTCTTTTATGTTTCCCTTATGGATAACTGGTGTGGGTTCTTCCAACTCCCCGGGGATGGTATTTATAATGTGTATCGAGGGTAAATTGGTAATGGGACTTTATTTTCGTATGTAATAAATGCACCGGCCATGGAAACAAATATTGAGATTTGGAGGAAGTAGTAAATATTGATACTTGGAACGGTTGCCCAATTTTAACGCGCTGTAATTTTGTTTTCAAACACCGCCGGAGAAGGCCGGTCGGTGCAGTGATTCTCGATGGAGATCGTAACTTTTCATGAATTTCCGATTTATTAATTGACGATGAATCTTTGCTTAGTTGGGCGTGCAATAACTCGATATAGTTTTACCTTTAGCTCTATTTTACTATGTAACGGAATTTGGTGTTAACTTTATTATGAAAAAAAGGTGGTGGAGATATTGGAGGGTTTCTTATCAATCTCATGATTAGTTGATGCGCCGATCTTGGCTTTAGTGATTCCACCACTCTTTTGTTCCTTTCTGAGAGAAAATATTTAGTGACGTTTTTAAGTAACAACTTACGGATATGAATGACAAAATAAGTGTTGAAAGTTTTCTTTTTAACACGCATTGGACGAATAAAAATATGAATTGAATTAGTGAGATTGAGTATAGTCCAACTTAAATGAGCTAACTCATAAAATAAGTACATAGTAAAATGACGTTGGGAAGGAGTTAGATGGACGGATATAGAATAGCCTTTTGTGTTTTGTTTTTGCAATTTTCATTCTTAACTAATTTATTTTTCACGGCGGGCCGATCCTCGACTACTGCTTCCACGACTTCTTGAGAATCTTGTTCGCCGTTTGTTTTTCTTTTTCTTTATGTTTGTTTTGTCCATGTGTTTTGCTTCTTCCGTTGAATAACGGAGTGAGTCTCTCCTTGTGAGAGTTTTCGTCTCTCCTAGTGAGAGTTTATTTTGGTTGTTTGTTGTTTTTCCAGTTGTTCTAGTTCTATTTGGATATCTACTTTTGTTTAGCTCTATGGTATACTGCATGGTCACTAATGGAAAACTACTTCATTTTTGGAAGAGATCTTCGCGAAATATGGATTATCGCTCCCATCCATGGCCAAATCCAGATTAGAAAGTACCATAGCGAAGGGGCTGAAGTGTAATTATTGTTTTTCATAGCTGCACTTTGTAGATACTGGATAGCTTATTATGAATAATGAAGTTTCTTATTCTCAAAAAAAAAAATTATTTTTGGGTCCACCATGTCATTTTTCTCACCGGAATTTTCATCCCCGCAATAAAATAGTGACCGGAGGTAAATAGAAGATAGTTCTTTGAGAATTTCTATATTACAGGATATAGTCTCTATATTTCTAATAATATAGAGCACTAAAATATTTTTAACCATAAATGTATTGAGACATATTATTAGATCGCTCTGCTCTGAATATTTGAGTGCACGAGAAACTAGGTAGCCGTTCCCGCCAGAAGAACAAAATGAATCATCAACCTCACGCGATTTTCGAATCACGAGTACTGTGCACACCGGTTTAACGGTGATAAATTTTATTGCCACTTTAAAATCTTCGTATAATATTTGACGTAACCGAATTAATTAGTCTCCACACAACAACTTTCTTTACAAAGGCAACAAATATATGGTATTTTATGATAATTTATGAAATAATGTTTCCAGTCACGGAGTGAATAATTATGGGTATTAATTCTCCGGTCTATCTTTGAACACAAGAACCAAATTAATCTGTGTAATGGACGATTTACTATAATTACTTCCAATAAGAAATACTTAAATTAATTAGTCAAAACGCAGTTTTACCTTACACAAAATGTTTTTAAACGGAAGAGAATGATGAAGATAAAAAATAATTACAATATTTAATAACTATCTAAATCTTACGAATTATTAACGAACTTGGGTTACAGTAGAATTTTGTGTAATATATTTTATTTAGTTCTTTATGAGTATAAGCTTTTCTATTCTTGTAATTAGTTGAATTTGATAAAGCAGGATTTTTCCTATTTTTCTGTCGTCTTTTGGTATTATTAAAATCCACCGACCGAAACGGTAACATGTTTCCAATATTTTACGAAATCAAATTCGTGGTTATCTAGCCACATTGCCTCCATCTCCCTCTTTGGCAATTTGGGATCATAGCCAACTCTGCTTGGACTGATCATAAAAAACATATCACCGTCTAGGCACTAGGTGATTATGGCGCATTACCAACGTAGATAATATTAAAATGTCTACACACTAACCGTAGAATAAAAGTTGAGCACTAAAAAAAATTACGGACGTTGTGTTTTCAATAACTTATTTGAACTTTAAATTTATGATAAATTGTATATCTTACAACAACCACAAATCAACAATTATATATGCATAAAAATACACATATTGAATATATTTCAGCATCACGTAGTTTATCTTTTGACCGAATGTCATGTACCTTTGTTTGTTTGATTACAAATGTATATTTTTTTGTGACAAAAAAATACTAAAAGTATGAAATGACAAATCTTTATCGAAAAAGATAAAATAAAATGACATGATAAAAATGTCAAATCGCATGTTAGTAAAATAGGCTATAAACACCCTATTATAGGATGCCATAATTAATCCATTGACTAATTGGACAGTAGGAAGCTACAACAACTTGAGGCCAGAGGAGGTATGTGTTCATAGGGTACGAGAAAGAATTGATTCCCCACTTTCTGCTTTCATTGACATTTGACCGAATCAAAACCACCAATCTTTTTTAGAATCACCAGTCGGTGGGGCAATGTATCTTTATATAGATCAAGGGTAATTGCGAAATTTAGGCTACAAAAATACCGGCCGTGCGATATTTATTTAGAATTGGATGTATTAACACGGTTTTGTTCCGTAGGTGATATGTTCTTATAAGACTAACGAGTGTAACAAATAGTAAATGTAATTACTTGCTATTTTGTTGATCTCTTTTTTCTCCATTTCAATAACAAAAAATAATGTAATTAATCGTAGATCACTTTGTTTAATGTTGCATTAAACAAATCATTCGGTCAAAACTATTTTTCATAACCACGTGGGCCGGCCATTATTAAACGGCTACTTCAATTTATGATTGACCGAGGACTTTTAACTTCCTAGTATATACTTTGGCAATTTTTTTTTAGAGTAAAAGTGACGCAAAGCGTATATAAATAACCAGGTTACATCGAAGACAAATACAGTACAAGCTAACCAAACAGAACTCGAAACAGGTCCGACAAGTGCAAGATGGTACAGGATAGGGTCGAAGGGCGATCGAACTGACACAAAAGTCAACATCGATCGAGGCAGAATTCTACCGAAGCTAGGTTTGACAATAAAACTCACGACAAAGTCGAGAGGACAACTGAGTGTTAACTCAGCAGAGTACCAAGGCCGACGTAAATCAATTGAGGCAAGATTCTCCACCCGCACACAACGGACAAGCAACGAGATCCGAACGGAACTCAAAATAAAGCAACTAAGACACAAGCAAAAGCGACAGAAAATAAACCGACAAACCTCAAGACCATTGAATAGAAGTAGCTCAGGCCTCAGAGAAGCAAACAACACTACAACACTAACAAGAAAGCATAACAAATATAAAAGACCTAGTCATCCGGGGAGGTCGACGGTGACCAACCTCCCCGGAGAGCACTGGCGAGCAAACTAGGCGACCCAGAGAAGAGGCCAGTGGCCAGAAGACTGGGGTGGGCGGAGGCAGTGGTCGGAGGCGTGGGCAGTGGCAGTCGGAGGTGGTGATCGGAAATGGTCGGAGGCAGTCGGGAGCGATAGTCAGAGGCGGTCAGGAGATGGTGGTTAGAAGCGGTCAGAGGCAGTGGTCGGAGGTGATGGATGGTGGCGGACGACGGCGGTGTACGACAGTGATCAACAGAGAAGCCCTTAAAAAAGGGAAGAAAGTCGAGGAGAAAGATGAGTGTTATAAAAACATCCTAAGGAGAGCTCCACCTAGGGAGAGTTTAAAGGAAGAGAAAAGGGAAGAAAATGAGAGGTGGAGGGAGGAAGAAAAGGGAGCGGTGGAAGGAAAAAGGGGGCTATTTACAAGGAGGAGGATGGAGTACACGGTTTTCAAGTCAGAGCTATTTTTGGGGTTTTCTCTCTCTTTTCACATATATACTTTGGCACTTAGATATATAAACTATAACAAGTATAAATTATATTAATGGCTATGTTATAATTGAAAAATTAGAGTTTTTGAAAATTTTTTTCTTAAAAATTTAATTTCTTTCGGTACCGCTCTTGCTTTTTTTACATGTACATATCATATTCTAAAAGACCAAAGATGATGGACATACAAATGACCTAAACATTTACTTTGTCTATAAAAAAAATATACTTCTATATCATCCTTTTTCTTGAGAGAAATGATGATTGTACCAATAAAACTGGAGAGAAAAAACTCCTGAAAGTGACTCCAAAATAAATGAGCGAATTATCTGATTATAGGAAGACCATAATTAGTGAAACAAATTCATAAGCCATCAAAGTGAGAATGGTTGGCGATAATGTTAGGAAGTTCAAGTAGATACAATAGCACAGAGAATATAAACACAATATATGATGTTGTTTAACGTAATAATTATTTTCACAGTGAAAAAAAAAGAATTTTTATTGATGAATACAAGTTATAAAATTTATTCAACCCTATAATAACACGTCTATAGACAAATTTTTGTAATACAAAAAATCTATCTAATTCAAATTAAGAGTAAAAAACAATAGTCATATCAAAATGAAAAAAAAAATCAGCACAGACCGATGCATGCTAGTCTTATGAAACAAAAGTATTCTGCCACCACCTGGTGGAGATCTCTAATAAAGTGACGTCTACTGCTAACTTTAATTTCATATTATAATTTAACAATCACCAGTTTGACGTGAAATCATCTTATAGAAGAACCACGAAACCAACTCAAACTTTAACAAACTCTATCTGGATGAAATATCATCTCACAAAGAATCATAAAATTTTGCGAATCCAAATCAACTTTACATACTCTTCTATTAACCATAGATAACTGTCATCAATAAGATCATCTCAACGTTCTCGCATATTTCTAACCAATCACTTGGAAATAGACTCCAAGGTCAATCTTTCAAACTTACTTGGCTCATTCTCTATAATCATCATCAAACCTCAAGTAACTTTGTGACCAATGAATATGTCCTCTATTATTCGGTCAACCCAATACTCTACAACCTTAAACTGCTTCTCTATTAGATCTTCTTATCTCAAACAAACATTACTTGTCATAGCATATAATTGGCAATCCTTTATTCTACCTAGTATCACTTTAATATATTTTGAACTTCATTATTCGACCTTAAGTTAGATACCTAATCTGTACGTAGTGCCACCAATGACTTAGCATTTCCCATCCCAAACCTACCCAACATATTTGATGTTGATGTTCTTTTAGACAATCATAACAGGTTCCAACTAATAATTATTCTTCGATATAATCATAATTCCTTATCAACTATGCCTCCATGAAACAACCATAGTTTATTATCCATGTCTGTACTAATCTTAACTCTACTTATACCATTCATATCAAACATTCAATCTCTTATCCTAGATCCTTCTATTTTCAAAAAGATCTCGGGCTCGATCTGGTTTATGAGGATAGTAATTTTGAGGACAAGATTGATATGAGCTACGAGATCGATCGTGACCTTGAGTGGGAGATGAAACTTCTGATGGAAATATATAATTTCAATAGTGCATCGTGTGGTTGGCAACGTTTCGTGCATTCTATTTTCTTTCAATTCAGAATATGTTGATGTGGCATCTATATGGGCAAGATCTTTTGTTATATTTGGATTCTCTAAGGCAACATAGATTAAGGATTAAAATACTTGGGTATGACTGTAAATAATGAAAATAGCCATAAAAGACCATGGTTTATTCAAAATACTAAGAATATCAAATAGGAAAGTCCAAAATACCCCTATCTCTTCTCCTCTCTTTCACCCAACCCTCGATCCATCTTTACCATCTCTCTCCTGCCAAAAAAGAACCCTATTAGCTCCAGATTATGAACTAACTACAACCTCATCAAACTTATTTGAGTTATCGAGTTTGAATTCACGTTAACCTAAAAGAGGACATGCTTATTATTAGAGAAGGTTTCTTCCCCGTTAGTTGAAACCAAGCAAGCACCCCTTTCTCTTTCCACGTTTATTGAAACCAAGGGTACGGTAATGATGGTGGTCTCTTTGCTGTTGATCATCAAAACGATGGTAGTTTCTTCCAAGTTGTACAGACCCTTGCATCACGCACTCACTTGTATTCAATAATATTTTTCTGAATTAAAATCAAAGACAGATCAGAGAGAGAGAGATGAAGATAGAGTTTGTTAACCGTAAGGATGCACATATCTTTCTCTTTCCTCTTGATTTTGCTAGGTAGATGGTAGGGTTTAGAGATGGGTAACTCAGTTGAAGGCAGGGAGAGATAAGAAAATATATCAAGATGCAAGTGAAGAGGGGGACATTATGGACTTTTCAATGTGATATTTGAGTGGTTTAAATAACCCATGGTCTTTTGTGGCTATTTTATTGTTAAGGGTCATAAGTATCTATTTTTATTAACAAAGGGTACGTAAGTGACTAATCTAGGCACATTGATTAATTATGCCCTCGGGCTTGATTCGATGTACCTGGCTTGGATGACCAATCTAGCATGATCTTGATGTAAATTAGAGTACATAATTTTGGAGATACATAAAATTACTCAAAAAAAAAGTGGAGTTAACTATAGATTTAACTTAGCAAAAAGGTTAAGAAACTTACATAAATGGCCAAATATTTATCGAGTCGACGATCGTGAGATTTTATCTAAATAATGGTTCTGAAAAATATTCCCTCTTTGCAACCATCGAACTTGAGAATTTGGTCAAAATAAATTTGACCCGCTTAGCATTTTGACAAACCTGACAGTACCTAATACTCTTATAGTTTGATATATGACCCAATATCTTCTAAAACCCTAACAACTTGGTCCATGGAAGGCCTAGTTTCGGGCCAGCTCCTAGTGCAATCCAACGCAACCTCCAGCACCTTCAACGCTTCCTTCCTCTCCTTCCCCTCCACCATCAACTCAAAAAAAGCAATCTCCCCATCCTTAATCTTCTCCTTCCTCTCGAAAATACAATCCCTCATCCCGGGAGCCCTAGCCCCTCCCAACATGTCCAATAATATGACCCCAAAGTTGAAGATGTCACTCTTCTGACACAACTTGGTCGTGTAATAACAATCAGAACTCGAAGCGTCCGGGACATCGTGGTCCAAATTCGCCAACTGGGTGTATCCATAATCGGATAATCGAGCGGTGAGGTCCATAGTTATGAGCACATTTGAAGCCTTCACGTTGCCATGGACGTTCATGATCAATTTTCTCTCGTAAATTGGGAATCGGGAGTGGATGAATGCGAGTGCTCGTGCTGTTGTCAGCGCTATGGTTAACCTTTGGTTCCAATCCACCGCCGTGTGGCCGTGATCCCTCCCACCTTAAAATAGAGAACCAACAGATCATAGCCATGATATTTTAGTAAACAATTGAAATTTCCAAATATTATTTGTAACCCGACGTAATATCAGAAACGGGTAGTAACAAGATTAAATAGATTGGCGAAGGGTTTTTGCCCAAATAACACAAGTGGTAGATGAATCAAGAAAAATATAAGATTTAAGGCGTGGGTTAATAAGATTGATAACAAATTCAATTGCATTAGTTATTTCAGATAGTGAAATTATATAAAAATTAGCTTGTATCTATCCATGTTTTCCGTATTAATAAAATCGTCTGATGTACATTCGTTAATAAATGAATCATGAAAAAAAAAATTGTTGTGTTTCCCTGACTACAGAATCAAAGAATGAGTTCTTAAGTATAATATCATAACGAAACTCACCAGCAAGCAAATCGGCAAGGCTTCCCATTGGAAAATACTCGGAGACAACGAGCTTGATCCTCTTGGAATATAGATAATGGGTAATAGGTACAAGGTACTCGCATTTCCTACTCACCTGAAATGAAAAATAACATATATTTCAAATTTTATTAAACTATAAAAATCAATGAAATATTAATCTATAATTGTTGTATCGATTTTCTAATTCAATGGATACAAAATGGCAAATAATAATATTATTTTTGATGTGGTTATCATCACCTGGCTCAATTTCTCTATCCTCCTCCCAAACTCTCCCTTACCTACACTCACAACCCTAAACCTCTTCACGGTGAACACCTTCCCTCCTTTCAAGACAACCTTTTCAGACATCCCCAAGCTGCTCTCTCCCATGACACCGACCGATGATCCCAGGATTTCCCTTAAGCTCAGCCTGGGACTGTTGCTTTCGCCGCAAGAAACCAACGACAGGTCGTCGCTATAGCCGATGAGGATATCTCCAGTCTCGATCAACATGGACACAGACATGCTGCAGTAATTGCTGTGTTGATCTCCATCTCTGAGTTTCCTTCTTTGTTGTTTCGGGGTGTAGACTCTCATGAGCATCTTTGTTTTCTTGGGTTTCTACAAATGCGGGGTTCTCTAGGGGATGATGTGCTTGGTCCTATAATTATGGGATTAACTTGGGACCAAAGATACAGCGTGTGGTTCTCTTTATTTATTCAACCCCATTCTAGTATAGAATAAGTTTTTTTATGCCAAAATATCATTATGGACTAATGGTACAAGACGTGACATCGGGTTTGGTTTAATCCATGTATAGTATAATTAGTTGTACACATTTTCTTTTGAACATATTTAATTGCAAATTCAATACAATTTTAATAAATTGGTTCAAGGGTTTTTTACTTGGAACTTTTATACTACTTTGGTTCAAGATTCTCGTATATAGATGAATTGAACATTCTCAAAAATTTTGTATACATCTAATAAAACTGAAACATGATAGAAAGAGAGTTCTATAGGTCCGTTATAAATCTAGACAATAGTAAAAATCTTATTCTTCGAATAAACTAAATTATATATATGTTGTGACCATATTGAAATTTCTCCCATAAAATAACTCAAATATTTGAGCATCACTGGGGGCCCTCGAATATGAATATATGATTCAAAATATTTGAATTTAGAAATTAAATTATTTAAAAGAATTGGAACACTTTATTACCAGGAGTTCCACGGTGGATACCAGATTGGACCAGTTACTCACAATTTTAAATAATATAGACAAATTAAAATCCTAATGCATTAAATCATATTTTTTTCACATTATACGAACACCGGTTTTGAATAGTTTGATAAGCGACGTGGGGTTTAACATATTATGTTTCCGGTTTATTTCCTTCTGCAAATCATTGGTATTATCGGATCCGATATTATTTTTATATTTCAGGTCCGGATTCGAATTACTGGCGCCTGGTATTCATTTGGTGTCCATTGGTATATAACGCAAGTCTAGAACCGGAATCCACATCGGAATTCTCCAATAGATATGATTGGTTAAGCTCTTTTTCATCGGTCTTAACTAAGATAATTTCATTGGCTCAGATTTCCTTGTTTCCTACGAGCATGCATCATGTAAAAATGGATTCTTTGTCTTCCACAAATCTGGCCATCCGTCTTCTTAACTTATGAATTCAGTTAAGTAAATTTTGGTACGTATTATGTATAAAAATTTATTATTACAATATCTCCAAAATAATTTATGAGAGCACCTCACGGTGGTAGTCGACTGAATACCAAAGATTTACAATTTTTTTCTCATAATTTAAATGTATTTCAGAGAGACCAAATAAAAATCTAATAAATGTAAGCGGGTTAAAAACATGTGAAGTCCGGTGAAAAATTGAAACATGTAAAACCTAATCAATGTAAATTTCCAATAAAGTAAATTTGATTTTTTAGTCTTAATGTGCTAGGTCCATACGTCTTTCATTGCCTTTCTACGATCGTTTATTATTATTACAAGAATTGAAGATGGTAAAACCTAATCAAATTACTTACCACTCTCATATAATCTTTTTTTTTCTAGCCATTGGAGAAGTCTATAAGATAAATCAGAATATACAACCGTAGAGAAAAATATAAGTATACTTATACTATTCTATATACATAACTTGGTAGGCCGAAGTCATAATAGTAACTATATACATTGATTTTTTAGGAAGCTGTATTTTGTATTAGAAAATATACATATTATATTTTATTAAAATCACAAATACCGTTCAATTTTCTGTTAAACCTTTTTTTTATATTTTATCTTATGAGATGGCGTAGCCTATGAGTCAGGAAGATAAAATTAGTGAAACAGTTGTTGCACTACAATTATTTAAGTAATCAATACAGTTTATTATTTGAATTGCTTTTCTAGAAAAAAAAAATATTTGTTTTGTTTTTAATTTTGAGACTTAAAGTTTCTCAGAAAATAATTACAGCACACATGAAATTAATTTTCTAAAATATTTTTTACCAAAAACAAACATAACCCAACTAGTTAGTATCTGATTACAAAACAAAGAAATATTGCGAAAACACGAGTGATTTTATTTATATTGGAATAATATAAAAGGCCGAAAGCCATTCCCAAGCCCACCACTACTGGGCCCTATAAAATTCACAGGTGGGTTCATAATCATAAGCGCATATATTCGTAGTCAAAATCCTGTAAGGCTGTGACTACCAAAAAAGGGTATTTTTTTTTTCTTTCAGAAATGGTGTTCAGAATAATCTGTTCTACGAGATTAAAATCATGAAGAAATATTTTAACAATCTAGAATAGATTAAAAAAGGTCACGCAAAGCCGTTTCATAGCACCGTAGAACGGCTCTTAGTGACCTCATTTATGTACGTCGGGTTCTCCAGGTCAACCGAGGGAAGCACCAAGTTCCACAGTATCGACTGGTGGAGCTTCGTTTGACCAGTCAACGCCGG
This sequence comes from Hypericum perforatum, assembly GCA_012979155.1. Classification (NCBI taxonomy): domain Eukaryota; kingdom Viridiplantae; phylum Streptophyta; class Magnoliopsida; order Malpighiales; family Hypericaceae; genus Hypericum; species Hypericum perforatum. The sequence goes on from SOPF01028504.1 coordinate 410,196, forward strand.
TGCCCTCCCCAAAATGATAGTTTTGTCAAAAATTATGATCCGAACAAATCAAGTTTTAAGTGACAAAAATTAAAATTAATTAAATCTCAAAAATTAGATAAGATTCAAGTGATAATCATGTAGACTTACCTTATAATTTAAAATGCATCCGTAAAGAAAAATAAGAGATTGGTCTCGTGCGAGGTAATGCTATGGTGTTTGCGGTGAGCGTGGAACCGGTACACGCACGTGGGCTCGGACGAGCGCATCCTGGTCCGCCGCAAAGGAGGCCGGATTCTCCCCCGTCCACCGCATTTCCCGTGCCATCCTGACAATTTGATCTTTTTCTGGCGAGTCAACTCTGGAATTTTCTTTTTCTTGAGAGTTTTTGGCTGTTAAAATTTAAAAAACGCTTCTATCTTCTGAATTTATGAACATTGATTTACTGCTCATTTTATTCGATAAGAAAGGGTAAATTAGGAAGTGATATTTGTTACGTGTAAAAAGATTTGTTACGTTTAATCCAAATTTTAATCGATCATGATTTAAGTTATAATAAAGCTTTCTTCACCAAATCTAGACATAGTATATCATATATTCCGAACAAACAAATTGTGATATAAGTTTCAATAATCGGGTGTAAATATTGCAAGTAATTGTAATTTCTTTGACTACGCTGTTTAACACGTCACTTGAGTCGCAAATTAGCCATGCGTAAGCTGGCAAAATATGTGCGCGATGACTGTTGTAAAAAATTATAAATGGCTTCCCAGGTCAGGAATTTTCTTAGCAATGTTTCCTGAAAGAAATGATAGCTATAACTAATGATCTTCGAGCAACTTTAAATATACAACTTTCCACATCGTACATTAAAATATTGACCTACAGCTGTATAGCCATGATAGTGAATTCGAATAATTCTCAAAAAATTTAATAGTGAATTAGAATAATTCTCAAGAAATAATAGTGAATACAACGTATATTATTCTCTTCAGACTTATCTATAAAAAATGTCGTCAGACGTAATATAGCCAGATGGCTTTACTAAACTTGGCAGCGTGCAATAAACAATATCTTCGGCCAACTCCATGTGTGAAAACGCGTTTTTAGTTTCACCCTTACACGTCCCAAATGATGTCATTTTATAGAAAAAGTTGATAGCTGAGAAGTATTTTATTATTTAGGTTGATGCAGCCTAATATTTATACATCTACTAGTCGATAATTCAGGTAAGAATAAGTGATATCTTTTACAGTATAGGGTTCCGGTAAAACATATACATAGCCGACCCTCAATGTAAAAAATAAAAGGGTTAAAGACACTTTAGTACCCTGTATTATTGAAAAAGGACACTTAAGACCCTCTATTATAGAAATATCCAAAAAAGACCCCAATTTACAAAATACTAAATTTTCATTTGAAAAAGTCTAATATATTCTCTACAAAATGTAACTCGGGGGAAACACTGATATTATATCCTAGGAGCAATGATTATTTTCGACATTTTGTTTTAGGTGATTAAAATATTGGATTTTTTTTTATTTTATTAATATATCTTGGGGTTGTCTTAAGTTTTTAACACAATGTGACTTTTAAAATATTAATACCAAATAATTATGCTTGTTATAAATTAAAATTTTAAGTCAATTTTTTCATCATTTATACTATTAAACTAAATATTTTTTATTTATCGTATATAGATGATAACACATTAAAAATATATCTTATATATCTTAAGTTTAAAAAATCCTTAAGTTTTTAACAATTGAATAATGTCCAAAATATTTTGATGTTTGAGAGATGTATATCTGTCAATGTTGGACTTGGCCGTAATCCATCCTATTTATAAAATATTAAAGAAGAAATTTGAAAGAAGAACGGAATAAAGAATAAAATATTAAGGACATAAATTAATTATCAAGTTCCACTGTGACTAGTAGTGATGGATAATTGTAACTAAATTTTATTTTGGAGAGAGGTATAATAGACTTTTTAAAATAAAAATTTAGTATTTTGAATAAATTAGGGTCTTTTTTGGATATTTCTATAATAGAGAGTCTTAAGTGTCCTTTTTCAATAATACAGGGTACTAAAGTGTCTTTAACCCAAAATAAAAACTCGTGTATTTTCGGAATATGTGTTATAATTTGAATAAATATATTTTAAATGCCGCAGTGGATCTGTTAGCCCAAACGTAAACTATGTATTGTATAGTTAAGAATTTTGACCAAAACGTAGCGAGGTGGTTTACCTGAGCAGAAACATAAAATAAGAAAGACGTATTCTTGTAATCTCGTCATGTGTATATCACTCTAACTTAATTATTTATTGTTTTTAGGAGATACTTTTCTTTTCTAAGTAGGAATGGCACTTTTTTGAACACTTTTTTTTCTTCTAAACGATGCTCATCTTATCAAATGTTTAGATTTAAATTGGATATCAAAGTAGAAAAATTCTTTATAAGTTAATGGAAATTAGATATTAAAGAACAAGTTATTGAGAATTCTTTCGTGATTGAAGCCATTTAGGCATTTGCTGTATTTGAACCACCACCAAGCCCATTGGTAATTGCTCTCCATCACCCAGAACTATAAAATGCATCCATGTTCCATTTTTGAATTTTAAACATTCCCATCTTGAAAGTTATATGATACCACCGGGTATTAACAAATTCGAATTTGTTCTTAAAAATGTACCTAAACTATATGAATGACGTATATAGATAGATAAATTATTTATGAATCACCCTTGTTCGATAATACGCCGATATGAAAGAGAAGAAAATCTTGGGATTCCAAAAGTCAACGCCCAGACAAGAAACTTGGCGAAAAGTACACGCAAGTTGCCAATCCAAAAATATCCTTCGGCCCAGTGTGAACCCTCCTCGGGAGCAAACCGCGCCGGTCCCTTACTCCCAAACCACGTGCACGGTCCAAACCACGCACGTGACGAGTCATCTATATATATAAATCAACCCAAACCCTTAATTTCCAATTAACCAACCCAAACCATGGCCATGAACCGCTCAATTACGGTTTCCATCTTCCTCGCTCTCTCCCTCTTCTTCGCGCTCGCCAGCGCCCGTCTCCCGCTAGATCCGGCCGAATATGGCCACGGTTCGACCGACTTGATCGAGACCGACCCGATGACCTCCAACACCCTCCTCCTGCCGAGCGAACCCGAGCCGGTGGCGACAGCAGAGATCAAACCGGACCAGGCCAAGGAGCCGTGGATCCCTGATCTGACCGAGCTGGAAGCGATCAACGACAACAGAGGAGATGCGGCGTCCTTGGAGGCCCAAACGGCGCCGTTGAGGCCGATGAGGCTGCGGCCGGTCAACCGCCACTTCTTCCCGAAGCGGCCGATGTTCGTTCGCCGGAACCGCGGGGGGTGCCACCACCACGGGGAGCCGATGGTGAAGCCGTGGGCCCCGCGGGAGCATCTCTCGTTCGGGAACGACATGGTGATGATGGGCCAGGACGAGAGGCAGTTGGACGGGAAGTTCCAGAGCGTGGACCGGCAGAGGCTCTGGATAGTCCGGCCGATTGAAGTCCGGCAGAGCGAAATCGGAGAGAGGCGAGAGGAGGACAACGAGATGATACCGCTCCGCCCCCACCACCACCGCCACGGCCCCCACGACCACCACGATGAGGATGGAGGCCAAGGAGAGGATGACATAGACCGCGATCACGATCACGATCACGATCACGATCACGATCACCATCACCATCACCATCACCATCACCATCACGACCACGACGAGGAGAGGGAGGAGGAGGAGGAGATGGGAGGAAGAGGAGGGATCTTCAAGGGGATTCGCAAGTTTCTTAACCACTTTTAGAAACTTGCTGCTTTTGTTTGTTTTATATCTATGTTAGTTATTGGCTGCTATGACGACGTCGTGTTATTCTTGTAAATAAGTTTGGCATCCACGAGGAGGGAGATGTTTGTACCCTATGCTTTATGTTTATGTTTATGTACGAATTCCATATTTGTGTGTGTGTAATATCTTTTACTTATGATTTATCTAAATGGTTAAAGTATGATCAGAATGGCTAAATGAACAAGTATAAAGCACACCAAAAAATGTTCGTCTTGATTTGTGGAGATAGTCAGTCAGATCATATAACATTACATTTTGATTTACAACTGCCACAAGATCATTGCGAGTCAAACCATGTATAATATCATTCGGATATGTTGCAGAAAAGAATATGAATTTCATTCATCTGATAGACAACAACAATTCGAGGATTTCAGAAGTGATCAGAACATGAGGCAGTCTGATGAGTGCTGGTCAGCTCCAAGCACGGCCACGGGCTCACCTTAACGGAACCACCACTGACATCTGCACATTTCCACGGGCTAGATTTAAGCCCCGGCTCGCCGTGGAGGTTGATGTTAGATAGGCAGATTCCGGTGAAAGGTGCGTTTTTCAGCCCTTGAATCATGCCTGGCTGCTGAACTTTCACCCCCCAGATGCCTTTCAGCACGATACCTTTGACGAAAGGAAGGGCGTTCGGGTTGAATCTGTCATCCGGGTGGTCTCCAACATCACCAGCAATCTTTATTCCCTTGCGAGCATTTTCTATATACACGTCTGAGAATGTGATGTTTCTTATGAAGCCTCCACGACCAATGTTTGTTTTTACGTGTATCCCGACACCCATGTTGTAGAGATTTATGTTTTCAGCAAGGACATTCTTTACTCCACCGGAGGTTTCACTTCCGATTGCAATACCGGCGAATGGGGAGGATCCTGTGATCCGGCGGATGGTGATGTCGGAGCTTGGGCGACCATAAGCAATCCCATACTCATCCCACCCGCTTTTTATAGCAACAAGGTCATCCCCAGTAGAAATGTATGAATCCTCAATGCAGACGTTAGAGCTCGAATCTGCATTTGGTTGGAAAAACTTTAGTTAAACCATGAAGCATAAAAGGAGCTTTAGTCCACAGAAAAAGTAGGTGTATACCCGGATCAATGCCGTCGGTGTTGGGAGAGCTGGCAGGGGCCAAGATCGTGACATAGCGTATCACAACGTTGCTGCAATGTGATGAATCAAGTCAAGACGGATTCTATACACAACCCTTTCAGTTGTTAAACAATCTAAGCTCTAGCTGCAAAAGAGAGGACCATGACCTCTATACGAATTTCTATCCGAGTGTTTTTATTTATTAACTAACAGAACCTTGTGGACTCCCAGCAGATTATTGAAGGCCATAGACAGAATTTTTATTCCATCTAATCCGTTCTTCCTTAGTTCAATAGCCACTGGCAAGTGATAAGACAAAAAACAAGAGGCCACGGAATCCAAAATGTTCATAATGTCGGCATTGACTGTCCAAACATTGCAGCAGAAATTTGAATAGAACCGAACTGCTGTTTTCTTGAGCAATCGGCACTGCATTCAAGTTGCAGCCGTATGTTTTTTGTAATGAGAATGAAGCAGATAATTTATGGCCATTCAGCGCTATGAATAAGAGATGTTAATGCAAATGGTCATCTTGAACTCTTACTTGCAGTAAACAGGGTGAATGTTCCAAAATGGAGAGTTCCGGAAAACCACATTGGAGATTATTATGCTTCTCGAATTGACAAACTCAATCAGGTTAGGCCTGGTAAACTGCAGAGTTCTCTGCCTCCACATGTTCCACCATACGTCTCCTTGGCCATCGATAGTTCCATTCTCACCTACAAATCACAGCCCATACGAACATGTATAAAGAAAAAACTTATGCATTTAATCTTCGTGACAAGATGAAATTCCCCACAGAAATAATCCAGAATGTGTTCACAGCTTTGATTTTAGACCGCAAGAATTCTCCGGGGCCGTAAAACAGGAAGATACATAAAAAGCTAATCTATCACACTGCAAGGAGAATCTTTTGATGAAACGTACCTGTGATTATAACATCACGAAGCCCGTCTCCATGAATGAAGCTCACATACCTTCCACCAGGGCGCTCTCTCCCTCTCCCGTAAGATGGCAGCGGATCAATCAAAGGCCAACTTCCAGTGTCCTAAAGCAACAAAGAAGAAACGCAGACAGAAGTATTAAGGAAAAGAAATCTCGACCATCCTTCGATAATATTCCAAAAGCTGGCAATCTATCACTTAAAATATCATACTCTGCTAGTACTTATCATGGTAGGAGTAACGATTCAAGCTATTGGGTTAATTAGCTATTCTGATAAGCCATAATAAGCAAGAGCAAGTAACCAATAACTACATATTCTTATCATAGGTAAATAGCTTCACTGCTCCTCCCACAGATGGCCCAACTATTAACAGATAGACGGCAACTTCAGATTAACGCCTGTTTCGTTGAACGGATTCGAGATAATAGTTTGATGTTGCCGAATCAACTCCAACTTAGTCTTTGTTAGGATTATTAATCAGCAAAGATATAAGGAACCAATTTTTTCCCGATCAGTTGATGCTCTGTCAAAATTTTATATCAACGTTTCTTCCCTTTTGTTGTCTTGAGAGTCTACACAAGCTTTTCCATTTCGTTGTCACTCTTGTTAGTCCCCACAAAACTCTCTTGTTGGCTACTTTGGCTAACGAAGAACATCAGACAAGGCCATGTAACCTGCCTGGCAAGCACTTGTCGGCTACTTTGGCTGTCAGTTTCTGGCCACCTTAATTTAATCAGTAACATGGCTTAACGCACATCCAAGACCCGACCATTATCTATTGTCTTCTACCGGTGGCGGCCCATACTGCATTATTCGGGGAATCCTATTGAGCTAGTCCTTCAATTCCGCCCCACCCATACCGGTAGAATAAAAGCCAAAAAAAAAGGTCATACACCAATTTTTTTACTAACCACATATTTTTAATAATCCTTTTATCCGATGATTCAAACTTCAATTTTACACTAAATTTTTCACAATTATAAACGAGAATAATAATAATAGATCATCCATTCGTACGAGTAATTGAATCTAAATAGAATATGAGAATCTTAATATCAATTCCAGTTATGTCCTACAATGATATTTAATAAGATCATCCAGGGTGCCATTCTTTATTACCCTTGCAAAGGAAATTAATGATGCGAGGAAATCCATCAAAAATTTAAATAAATCCGAATCACATCTCATAGTCATAAACTACGATTGATGCCAAAAATACCTGTTTAAAATGTGAAATTCGACAATTTTTAAAATAAAAAATTTATTAATAATGCTTCGATATACACAGTAGGAGTACATTTTTATCGTATTAAATAAGGGTGTGTAGTCACGAGTATCACCAAAAATTTGTGGCGGTAAAATTTTGTAAGAAAAAATCACAACAGAGAATGAGAACACCCAGAGACCACTGCTACACTATAATTAGGCACCTGTCAGTTTCAATTCCTAACAATTAGAGAAAAAAGAAAAGGAAAAAAAACCCGGAATATAATATTTTACCGTGCCAGTTAATTAAGTTTAGAGTTGGGTAATTCTTACTATTTTACCGTTCCACACTTCAGCTTAAATTCAGGAAAACAAGCAACCCGACAAAAGTCAAAAAATAAACATTAAACCAAAAACAAATAGGCGATTAAATTTATTTAAAAAAAACAATGAACCTGGGTGGCCTTGATGACGGCGCCGCGGGCGAGGTAGAGGGTCATGTGGCTGGTGAGGTTAAATGAACCGGTTAGGTACACACCGGGGGGCACGTAGAGGACGGTCCCACCCCGTCGCCGGAGGTGCTGAATCCGATAAACCGCCTCCCTGAACGCCCGGGTGTTGAGCGTCCTGCCGTCCCCCACTCCGCCGAACTCCGTTATCGATATCTTGTCGTTCCGGTACTTCATCGGCACCGTCCCCGAGCATGTCGGCTCCTCGGTCCCGGCAGCCGCGACGACGAGGAGGAAGAGGAGGGGGAGATAGGGGATGAGTGGCATTCTCGTAAATTTGTGGGGAGAGGGAGCAGGACAAGGGGAAAGGAACGAGGGGATCGCTTTTAGGGGTTGACGGTTTAATAATGGGAATTATTTTATTTATTTATTTTAATTTGGAGGATGAAAAGAAGAAGAGAAGGTTGGTTGGTTTGAGGAGGAGGAGGAGGAGGAGATAGATTTCGTTTTGTCTGAAAGTGGATGTCTTCAACGGACTGGACAGTGTGATGACTTGAGAGTGACGAGGAGAGAGTGGGTCTGGTGAAATTTATAAATGTAGTTAGAGTACCATTAATCCAAAATTCGGAACAACTTTGTTATTTTAAAATTTTATTTAATTAAATTAATAATATGATAACAAAAAGTTATAGAAAAATCTTTTCCAAACATTGGTTCATTTATTAATATTAAGATTTCCAATCCTTGTACAAAGACTTAGCTTAGTTACAAATATACAAAATATTATTAGCAAGAGTGAATCATAAAAAGAGATCGATTTTTAAAATATTGGTTACTCTAATATTATGTAATTTAACATTTATTTTAGTGATTTCGTTTTATTTATTAACGATATAGGTTTCAAAATTATACTTGGCACAAAATAATGTATGATAAGTATAACTTTAGAAAATCTATTACAAAACATAATACAAAATTACATAATGCTCGGTGAAAAACTGGCCAAACCAAAGGAGACTTATGAAATTTTTCCCATCGAGAAAAAAGGACACATCAGCTAACGAGGAATTCATGTTTATTGCTCCGAGCTTCACAACCTCATCAGTCATCACTGCCAAATTTGTTTTCCGAAAGGTTCTAGGCTCGGTTGTTTTTGAGTCCCGCATTTGGTATGATATGATCCACAATGTAATAAATTATCGCCACATTGATATCTTCGAGCCAGGCCCACCACCTTTGCCAATTAGGCAATTACTCAATTAGCACATGGCCTGGACCATCTGGGGCTTCCCAAGCTTTTTTTTTTAGTTACCGTTGGGCCTCTTCAGAATCATCCGAAGATATAATTTGGTCTCTGATTTATTTTGATTAGTAAAGTTGTATTATTGATTACATGTCACAGTTTCGAATGAAACTAGATAAAATTTTGTCATAGTAAATATGGAATACGATCAAAAGTATCTAGTATTCTTCCACCCAAAAAAGAGTATCTATTATTCTAGTGTAAGCGCGGAACAAGCCGCATGGATTTATTTCGTCCACTTGAAATTTTCTGTCGTTTCCGGGGTTACTCTCTATTATAATCTCGACTTTTGTCACTCCCAACTATCCCAAAGGGATTTGCCAAATTGTTTGAAGAGAATCTTTTCATTGGGCCCTGTAATAAGAAGATTCAATATCTGTTTAGTCTTGGTTATTGGTATTTTGTACTGGGCATTACTTCGTAGTAGGGTGTATATCGTTTGGGCCGGCTCATCAATTGGTGACCCTTGCAGATCTGTTGAAAATTCCCCATCCGACCCATTTTAACCAAAATCTAGCCCATCACCTCCATGGATCAATTGGGCCCATCAAACTTTGGTCTAAGGTTGTACGTTATTTATTGTCGTACTTATCTTGGTGGGGAAGTAAATTTATAAATAAATTCATTAATGAATAGATTCGGTCAAAATTTCATCTGGAATCCATTTATAAATGAACTCTTAAAACACTCCAAAAGAATTCTAGATTCCACCATACATAATGTTATAACGATTTGAAAATGAGATACTATTTTTTTCATCGATTTGAAAATATCATCCGCCCCTACAAGAAATTAATGAGATACTTAAAATGGCGGGTGCATAAGATTATTCATTAGTCTTGCTTGACAAAAAAAGTGGAGGTTGAAGTTTATTGATCAAGTAAATATTCTTTTTACACTTTGACCCGATTGAAGTGATTTGAGATTGATATTGCATGTTCTTTTAGCTATACGGGGTGCATAACAGTGATCATCTTCTCTTAAAAAAAATTAATGCGTGAGATATTTTATCAAAATGGAACAATTAAAAACTTGCGAAGCAAAGTAAATGTAAAGTGATATTTTTGTATTGCTGTTTGATCACTTAATTTGTCATGGCCACTCAATTTGCCATGTCAAGCTGATTTACTATATAAATGTCACGTAGATGATGAAATGGCATATCAAAATCACATTAAGTTTTGGCGAAAAATTATTTTAGTACTCTATTCTCTTAGCTCTTTTGTCTTTAATCCCATGTATTTTAAGACAAATAAAATTAGTGTTTGACATTTTAACATACAAAACAATTTTCCCTACTACTTGACCACCTAGTATGCCAGGTCTACCCGTAATTTGGAATACAAATAAGTTTTAAATGTTTTTAAACTATCTCGGTTATAAACTTAGATATAGGTTCTATTTAGAAACCTTAGAAATAGGTTCTGGGCAGCTTACATGAAACTTTTTCAATATTTGATACACGAAGATTGTATTCTTTCAGGAATAATTACTCCTCAAATAAAATTGGAGAACATTTGAATTTGGACTAATCATTGTCAATGAATATTGCAACGAAAACCAAATCACAGTGGAAAAAAAACTGAAAATTATAACACCGGTAAATGATGAGACATGGAGGAAACAGTAAACTTCCAATTATTGTACTGAACAAACGAAAAAACTTAAAACAGAGTTCCTCTGCCTTCAACTCTGCCTCCGATATGAGCTAACCAGGGTTACCTAGCTCTAACACTACAAGTGTATAACACATCAAAACAAGTGTGTAACAAACGCAACCATAACCACAATACCTGCATACCATTTACACTTGGTGTCCACCTCTAACTTCAAATATATAACCCACAACAACAACGATAAGCAAATAGAATACATGTTATCCGACTAACATCATATCGCCTAATCCACGTTCGAGTCGGAAAATGCATTTGGTATCAAAACTCGTACAAATTGTAGGTGTTAATCAATTTGCAAGCACCTCCCATATAAGCTCAGGATCAAAAGAAGGCATCCTAGCTAGCGAAAACCCACCTCCAAAATCTTCCATCTCCTCCAAACTCATAGCCATTCCAGGGAATTCTGTCTCCAAGGCCCCATTAGAGACAGGAGAATCATCAACCTCGCCCTTCCAGAACCTTAAATTCTCATCGCTGCTAACGTGGCTAGTGCTGCTGCTACTGGTAGTACTAGAACTACCGTTGTTGTTGGAAGTACAACCACTGGAAGTGCCGTTGTTCTTGGCGGCCGCAGCGGCCGCCTTCTTCTTCGCCCGCTCCCTCTTGACCTTCTGGCATATGGCCAGAATCTTGGCATCCACCGAGCTCCTCACAGCTTCGAGCCTCGCGTCGACGTCCTTGTGGTCGGGGAAGTTGAGCCTTGCGTACTCCCCGCGCAGCTTGTAGGCTGCGCGGTCATACGCATAGGCCGCAGCCTCGGCCGAGTCGTAGGTGCCTAGCCACACCCGCATCCTGTTCTGCGGGAGCCTAATCTCGGCCACCCACTTGCCCCAGTGCCTCTGCCTCACCCCTCGGTACAGCTTCTTCTTGGCGGGTACCTTAGGTCCCAAGTAACTACTATACGAGTAGTCCACCTTGGTGGGTCCCGGGCAGAATTTCGCCATGAGGTCTCTCTGGTGAAGGTAGACCGAGGAGCCCGGTGGCTCAATGGCTGTGGAAGAATTATAAGTGTTATTTGAGGAAGATAAGTGAGAGAAGATTGAGTCTAAGGTGTTGGTGGTGCCTCCAGTGGTTAGTAGAAGCTTGGAGAGGGCTGGGCCCATTTCTGAGAAGTCTGTGACTGGGAATTGTTGCCTCATCATGATCAAGCTATTGTCTTGGATTATTTCCATGGAGAAAGAAGATAGTTAGTTTGGTAAGGATTGAGGGAACTTGTTCAAAATAAATGTTTGTCCCCCTTGATGGTTGTGTGGGAATCGGGAAGAGGATTGGGAATGTCTCTCTTGATGGCTTATCGTTTGAGGTTTTTCTCTGGTATACTGAGAAAGTTTTGAGGTTGAGTCCAAGTTCCTGTGTATTTATAGCTGTGGAGAGGGAGAGAGAGTTGCATTTGGGACTTAGTTTGTGATGTTGACTTTTGACTTTTGTTTTTCCTTTCCATGAGACAATATATAAAAAAGCACTCTCGGAGCAAAAGTAAAATTTGAGACCGGAATAATGTAAAGTTAATTTATATTAGTTAAAGATCTTACATTTTTTGGATTATGGAGATTCGGTGCCTCTAACCGTTGATCCAAGGTTGTAGTGCTAAAGCACTTCCTAACGAGAGCAAAGAAAAGGATTTTTTAAAATTTTAAATTTAGTTTATTGGGATTAAAATTGTCAGTAATTTTTTGTTATTTTCTTAAGTAAGATTTTTTCTTATTCGCAAAAAGTAGGATTCGGAACCTCTGACTTTTTGAAAAAGAAAATAAAATTTGTTGTCATCATACTAACTAATCATTGGTAACAAATGAAAAGATCTAAAGTTAAATATCTTACATTGTTAACAATGGATTGATATTATATCCATTGTTGTAATAGATAGCTCGTTCATCACATAAATATTGTGGAACTCAATTTACGATAGTCAAAATTTAACGACCCAAGTCTAAAGACCCAGAACGACTAGTTTCAAAAGTGTTGGTGTGAATTTGACCAAAAAAAAAAGTGTTGGTGAGAACCGTTGCTGCAATTGCTGGAAAAACACCTCCTAACGGTGAAAAACAGGTGACTCTCCCTGAAGAACTATCTCGGTAAATTCGTAAAATTTCAAAGCAATCATCCAGTAAAATGGGGCCCGTGTGTTATGTGGAGGTCCCGTGGAAGAGGGAGATCATGCAAATTTCTAAAAAGCAACTTTATGGATTAAATGCAGGGCAGAGTCGAAGGCTGGCATCGTCACGAAAGTCTACGGATGCATTTAATTTCTACTGCCACACGTCTCATTTTACAGCCGAGAGATCTGCTTTACTACGTCCCCACTCGTGGAAGCAAAATCCGACTTTTCTGATTTCTCCACCTGTCCTTTCCTGTATTTATTCAGTAAATGCATACATAACTTTAGCAAAAAATAAAATTTAAAGTCAAATTAGTACACTGTTTTTCGTTTTGCGTTTCTATATACAACTAGCTAGGTATTTTTAATTCTCTTATCTGGTGACGAAAATTTATATCGGTGCCAATCTAATTCTAAGTGCTAACTTCATGACCTGTAATATTATATTATTAATTTTTATTTGCTTCTAATACCAACATTTTTTATTTTATATGTGTATCATGTCACATTAGCAATTTTATATAACATTGTTGGTCTCCCTTAGTCCATGACTGAATCTAAAAAATTGTTATTTTTTACCCCAAATTAGTACTATAAAAGGAAAGGGAGGCAAGGGAAATATCAAGATTGTCACTTCCAAAAAAATATTACGCTCGGTAACGACGAGACGCCTAGCTTTTGTTTATGAAAGGATGAATCAGGTCGATCAGCTTCAAAGCCAGAATTGACAGACAAGTTGGCGAGCAGTGGCTAGCACGAGGGTTTAGGCCTTTATCGTCGAAGAAACAGTCAACACGTAAAGATGCAAGGATAGCCACACCACACCGAGGGCCCCCAACTTGGTATGGAGCATTAAAGATGTAAAGGCAGTTAGCTTTGAGCTGAGAGGGACTTGACTTGAACAAAGCTTGAGCTGGGCAAACAACAGATACCGATTCAAAGAAAAATATTATGGAATTCTATTTAAAACTGGTTAATTACATGATGTATCGACCTAAAATTATGTGAGCCTTCTTTTTAACTTGCGTGCATGTGAACGTACTTAACCATTTCCTCTTCTCTCATTCACAAAGTCAATATTTTGCTGTAGTACTTGCGTACTCTCTATCATCGAGTTATATGGGCATCGATTTGTCCACTCTTGCATCCAGATCTTTTTCTCTTCCTGCATGTGTTGGTCAGTATTAAACCAGATCTTCTCAGAAAATTTTACTACCGTCACATTATAATGTAACGTATTATGTTCAACATTTATCATTTTATCATATTTAAGATTTATCACAAACATTACCATGTTCACTTTTCCTTTCTCGAGATTTATTGAATTTTCAATTATAACAATATATTGAGTATGTAGATGAGGTAATGAGAATCATCTACTTATAAAAACATAATACATCGAGTATGCTCTGACTTGATAATTTCTACTAATTAAGTCTCATCCAGTTCATTATCCCCCTTTGGTTATGGAATATTTTGGCGACTTTATTATCTTACTAGACTCTAAATCTAAATTAAGCAACAAAATATATATCTGAATATCATTTTCACCCCTAAAAGAGCTCGAACCCATTTTGGACTATTAATTGTAGAGGCAACACCAATTAGATAAACAACAGGACGGTGAAATAATTTGTTGTTTCACGGATACGAGTACTTGATTAGGATCGGGCTATAGTCGAGGCAAGTGTTAGACACGGGCTCGAGGCCGGGAGCGGGTGCTTGGGTGCATTGAGGTGCACTTGGCACTTCGCACGCTCGCCACGTCGCGAGGAGCTCTGAGGAGCCTTAAGTATTTTGGAAATTTCCGGAGTGATCCGAAATCCATACAGCGACGGGGTGCGAGGGGCAACGGATAAGTCCGTTCGGAGAACGGACACGAGGTGGCAGATAAAGGGTCAACCAGAGAGTGACACGTGGCGTGCGAAGTGCCAAGTGCACCTCAATGCACCGTCCTCGCAGTCAACGGAAAGTCAACCAAAAGTCAACGGAAAGTCAACTGATGGTCAACCTAGGGAGTGGTCAACTTGTTGAGAGTCAAGGAAGGAAATCTCCTTATAAGCTTGGAAAAATTCCTTGCTCCAATCAATGTGGTACACTCCTTTGGCCACTTTCCTTAACAATTTTCCACTTTCCTTAACACTTAGACTTGGGCCTCATTTTGGGCTCATTCATTAATTTATTTCCAACATAATTGAGCAGCCCCAAGTCAATTATCCTAAACGAATGGTTGTAACTTGTAAAGTAGTTTAGCGCGATATTTTCACCTAAATTGACACGATAAGGAAGGAAAGCGAAGAGTGGATTTTATTTGGACAGAAAGAGTCTTTAACGTGTATAAATTAAATCAGTTGCCTGTTGCCACTCCAGATTTGACTTCCCCCACCACCAAAAAGTTGAAGTTTGTCGGGACGCGGACCTGGTCGCCTCAAGGCGCCACACCCATCCAGCTGCCCGCCGACTACTAGAGGTCACAACAGAAGTAGTGGTCCCGGCGAGGAGGCAACGGTGCCCATCACCTGTTCCTGTCACGGCTCTACGTGTCTCCATCCCATTGCTCCGGTGACCCATCGGAGTAAATGTCTCCTCCATTCCCGTGAGCCTGTTCCTTTTCGTCTTCCTTCGCTGTACTGTTCATACGGACCCAAAACGACTCTGTGCGGAAGAATATCAAGTATTGAAGCTCTACTTGTAGGATAGCGTTTTTTTTAACCTTACACGATATTCTTAAATCCTATTTATAAGTGGGTATTTTAATTGTATCTTCTATATTTGAAAAATTATCATTTAAAATAGTTTAAGTGAATTCAAATTGTTTATTACTTTGACCTACTTTGATTGATTGTTGATTGAAGTTAAAACTTTAACATAATATTCGTTATATTTCCACAATCAAGTCCCATAACAAGATACAAAAAGTCCATTTTGTGCAAGTTTTTGTCTGATGTGTTTCATGTTTTATTTGGAAAAATTGTTAAGAATTAGATTGCAATTATGGAGAAAAATTAATGAAAAAAATTAATGGTGCATAAGTTGTTAGCTTAGTTCGTCAAGAATTAGTTACGTCTCAGAACGTTTTAAAGCGACATTTTTTTCACTATTTCGATAAATACACGATTACAATAATATCTTCTATCCTGTGAGTCGGTGGACAGCTCTTTATATTCCAGAAACCTTTATGCTCCATGTGGCGGAGATTGGAGAATAGTTGAATTGAATAGGTCGGGCAATGTGAATTTTTTGTCTTCCCAAAAAAAGCAATACGATTTTCGGCGTCACGGTGACGCCCGTAATGAGAAACGGAGAAAAGGACGGGTATTTCTCATAATGGAGAGAGACGGGCTCCAGGACATGGACAAGGAGAGTCACATAATCACATGGGCCTGGACCCACAATGCCAGAAGTAGGTGACCTTGTCCCTACAGTTAGGTCCGGTTGATGGTCCACGCCCAAGTCTAACCCCACAAGTCCCCTATCCTAAACTTAGCCTGGCGGTTTGGGTGCTTCTAGAGCCGATGGAGCCTGGAAGAGAAGTTATTTCTGAAAACTAAGACCGAGAACAAACTAACATTATCGAAACAGAAGGGAAGGCTATGGCATGTAGCCGACTTGTTGACGTATCTATATCCAACAATTTAGTCATAGATAGCCAACTGGGTGATCCGCATCCGTATAAACTTGTTTTTTTTTTTTTTTGGTCGGTAAAAGAGTAGATATATTAACTTCTTGTAAGAAATACAACCTAAGTTCAAGCCACACAGGCCCGAAGCATTAAACTTAGAAGAAGTTAAGTTCCACAGAGGGAATGGTCCCTCACGAAACCAGAGAAAACATCCTAACCCGGTAAACCTGACTCTAAGAAAACTTCCACAGAGCCTCCCCTGCAAAGCAACCCAAAGAAAACAATCGACTACCGAAGGAAACAACATGGACCAATTACTAAAAAGGCCCCCTGAATTCCCAATTGAAGGGATGAAATCCCAGTAGGCTCCTCCCGTCTCCACAAGGTACTAATAATGGAGAGTGCCGGCATTTCCATCATAGATTCTGAAGAAATAGGTACCCAATATTGTAATTCCGAACCAAACTTTTCATCTCCTTTCATTTACGAGGGGAAAGAGCCCCTCGGATGTTCCAAATTGCAGTAATCATGGGAGAGAGCTAATCACCCTGTCACAATCACGAACAAGAGCCTCTTTAAGGATAGGAATAATTACCTCCTCCTCTGCATCCCAAACAATGCCCAGTTGCTGGCCGATTACCCTTGCCTTCAAAGCCCGAGCCTCTAAAATTTCGATCTTCGATTGTTTCTCCATGGAACACAAATTTGTGCTGTCTGGAAGGATTTCTTCTTCGGCTAAGCTTGCAGATTGGGACGGACTACAAACCACCTTCTTCTTCAAAGAAAGATTGAAAGCTCGGCCTTTAGAAGTATTTCTCCTAAGTCGCGTTCCCAACCGCAAAGCTGGACCCACTAACTTCTTAGGCTTTTTAGTACCCAAAATTTCTGATTGATTTTCCACGCCACCAATAACCACTCCCATAATTGAAGCCTTATTAGGCCTGCATTCCTCTCCTGCTTGGACTTTGATAGGAGAAAAAGACCCACCAGGTGAGCCCACCACTTCCACTGAGGGGACAGGTACATTGGGGGACTCACCGTTATCCAATTCTTTTCCCTTAGAGAAAGAACAAGGGACCATACCAATATTCTCCACTGACTCGGTAGAAATAAAAGTAAGGTCCAGTGGAGAAAGTATGTCAGATTGAAAATTCCTTTCAGTGGAGCGCACCCTTGGACTTCGAGCCTCGCCGCTGTTAGTGAACTGACCTTCCTGGTAGTGATTTAGAATTCCGACCCCACCTACTGCATCCGGAGCCACCCTTAGCGGAGGAGTCCCATTCCATGGGATGTTCAGAGGGCAATCAGACCCTTCACAGTCAACTTCCGTACCCTCCACCATTGAAACCAGCTCTACCAAAGTTATCGGATAACAATTGCCTTGCACCGAGACTTGAAATTGCTTGTATACTGGAACTGAGATCGGAACAGAAACGAGGACCCAAGCACCATCAATCCTTGTTTTCTCCTCCGTAACCCGATGTAGCCTTACCAAGGTGCCTATGGGAGCGACCAAACGTTCCATGCATGATTTAGACCACAAATGCAAAGGCAACCCAAAAATTTGGAACCAAGCTCGTCTGCTGGTAGGAGCAAACTGAGATGACCACGGTGCCCACTTCTTACACAAGGAGTTGAGAAGTCCCGACAACTCCTCCATCTTGCTAATCGATGAAAATGTGACCAGAACATCCTCACCGCTTAAGGGGCGCACTGTAACCTCCCGAACTCCAATCCTAGCCAGATGCTGAGGGAATAGATCCAGCATAGATGCCTCCATAGTACAGACCACGCTCCGAAACAGCCACTCTTCTACGGATACTGAAGCATCAAAGGAGAAGTCTAGAGACATCCTATTGCTTGAGGTAGGCAGGAATGCCTCTCTGATATCCTCCGCAGCTTTCCCCAACTCGTCAACTTTCCCCACCCTTCCTACTAAAGCCTCAGCAAAAGATTTAGAACTCGAAACTCTCACATTGTTGCCATGACTAAAGCTTTTACCCGGGGGAACTACCGCAGTCGAGTTTGCTGTTTTGGAGAACTTGGATACACTAACAAACAGCTTCCGTTTGCCTACCACCATACCGTTCATCTCCTGGATCAAGGCATTGATATCTACCAGACAATCAACCCTGATAAACCCAAATATTTTCTTCCTCTTTGACAGCTTAAAAGCTACATAAGCATCCATAACCTTGCAGTATTTCTCGAAGCACTCCCGGAGTGCCGCACCATTCCAATGGAAAGGGAAGTTTTCCACAAAAAGGGACTTGTAGCGTCTTACCTTCACATGACCGGACATGACTGGCCTTAAACGTCGGCACTACCACTGGCCCTCCCCGGCGTCGGGGGGAGGAGGGATAGTGCGGGGAATTATTTAGTTTCTCTCCCTCTCTTTCTGTCGTTGTATATAAGATGTCTAAAATATGAGTCTTCTTTGATGCGCCAGTTGGAATTTTGCCTTTGCCACCTTCCCCATTTGCAACATTCACAGACAAAAAAGAAAGATCCGTATAAACTTGTTCGATTATGAATTTGAGTACGAATTGAGATTAGAATGACCCAGTTCAAATCGAAATCAAAACTTTTAGAAATATTATTCAAATCAGATTTAATTCATGGTCAGTCCCTATTTATAGTGATTTTCATGAAAATTCATGCATCTTTAAGTCTCTTCATGAGATACTTCAAATATACAATTGTTATTATGGATAAGTTAACTTTAATGGCTTGTGTTTTCTCAGTTTTCACGTATGATCTTATGATTTAATTCATGAAACACATACATATTTTTTTTAACATGGTCCGAAATTAAATTACAATAAGCTTAAATCGAATAATGAAAATTATGGTTCTTATTCTACTATTTGATTTCGTCAATAACAAATTTGAATTGGCATAAAGTGGTTTAAGTTCAAATCAAATAATTATAAACCAAATCAAATATTTGACAACAATTCAGAATCAAATTTGATTCATGATCGTCCAAGATGCGACACTTTTAGCCCATGTTTGTTTGATCAGGAAATATTTTTTAGGCGCCTATAGAGAATTTAAAATCTCTTTGTTTCATTTAAAGATCGTTGGAATGCAGTGCATGTATTATAGTAGGTTTTTGTTTGCAAGTGATAAAACAATCAACAACTTTATTACTTTCTCGATGACAACTAACAACTTTATTACCTTCTCGATAAGTGTTTTCGGTATCTATGGAGGTGATATGAATTCATTTGCCATCCATACAATATTCTACATCCAGGAGCCAATCTGCCAAATACATGTCTTGTAGGACCTGATAACATATGTATCAAGTATGATTTGGGTGCTCCCATATCCAATCATAACTCGGCTCTAATACGTAATCTACTTATTTTATTCCCGATGTCTCTAGATCGTACTGGTAATTAATTCTGTGTACCCACAAACTCCTCATCCATAATTTCATCAATTAATGGGATTCGAATGTCAAATGTAACGGTGTACAAAGAAACAAAATTAGAATGGGGGTGACCTGTGGTTCTGCTTATCTTGGCGGCCATACTATTATCACCTCACTGAGCTGTCCTGGTCATGCTGGAATATCTTGTAAAATAACCACTACCCTAATAATGGAATTAGTGGAAATAGAAGTCCATTTTGGAATTGGTCAATTATGATAATTTTTTCATAAGTTTTGTTTGCTTGATACTATATCACATGATATCACAAATATTTTGCAATGATATTGTATTTCTTAATGATTCAAAAATAATAATTTTTATTAAGATGGAAAAATTGGCAAATAAATCTTGAATAGAGAGAAAATAAAATTGAAGACCGAGTCTCACTCGTAGCTCACAAGTTTCTCCTCCCACCAATCACCCAACTTGGAAGCGCGATCATTAACGTGGGTCATCCAGAATGATAATATTTAATATCTACAAATCAATTGTTTTGACTTTGTACTCAAAATCGCCTTCTCTCGTGATTCTGCGATATAACTAGAAAATTTTGTGTAAGCCCTAGTGCCAGGGTAAGTTGACTTAATGTTGTACGCGACGCCGACATTTGTCTACGCGGACAAAACTCACTGAGAGAAATTGAAACGTGGCTTTGTTGGTTTTGTTGAAAATAACTATCTAGAAGAAAAGTATATTCTTAAAATAGGTGTTGCAAAATAAAATACTTTCTTTCTGTGGATTCAATCATTCAAGCGGAACTCTTTTTTAAAATATTTGTGGTGGAAAATAGGACTGAGTTGAAGATTAGTAGCTTGAAGAATAAAATAGTTCTTTTTTTATTTTGGGTTAAATTGGGAATCAAAGACGGATCCGGAGTAATATTTTTAAAATTGGCCTAACATAAGAAAAAAAGAGCTACAAGACCATAACACTAATATAACTTGGTTAACTCAAATTTAGCTTAAGGGAAAGAGGAGAAAAAGATAGATATATGGAATATGGGCTAAGTTAAACTAAGCTATAATACGTTGATAAAGATAAGTAGGGTTTGTTGTGATGTTGGGTAATGATCTTCTCCTCCGTCAACCTCTCTTTATATAGAATTTTTTGACCTAGCTCTCGACTTTCTTATAGGAGATCTTCAATTAGCTCTTTCTAACATTGTGAGATTTACCAAGATCATTATACGAAAATGTTCCTAAACCAACATCCCAATATATGGTAAATCGCTCCCAAACATGGACAACCAAGCCTTGCCAACTAAGGAATGAGACACCAAATTATGAATTTGATCTCGACACCAATGTAGAGAAAATATCGTCCATCCTTGTAAAGAAAATATAAACCGACATGCCTAAAAAATAAAGGAATCAGATCTTGGATATGAACATGGAAACTCATTTGCCTAAATACAACATGATCATGTATTCATGTTTCTAATTAAAATTACATCTCGACTCTATTTAGAAAAACCTAAGTAATGTGAATATTGCCTTGAAAATTTGACCTCCTACCGAGCCTGAAATGCGTTGCCCCGATGATGAAGCCTAATCTGAGTCCAACCTAACTAGGCTCGTTGTCAGTCTGGCTGAATGAGAGCATTGCCAATCTAACGTGTTGATGGCCTAGCTTAATTACTAGTCCCGGTTATTTTGGCTCGAAGAGCACATAGTCTGCACGGCTTGCTCAAATGCTCATGGCTTGGTTTGGTAATCAGCGTGGTTGGTACGGTTCAACTTAACTATTGGTCAGAGAACAATACGGCTCATTATTGTTGATCTAGTCCTTAATGGACTGGATGCTGATTTTACCCTTAATGGGCTCGAAATCGATCCAACCTTTTAACTAACTTATTACTGGTCTAATTCGTAACGACCCTGACATCTGATCGATTTAAGGAATACGAGTTATTAGTCCAACGTATGACCAATTGATCACCAATTCAGAATCACACACCAGTCCGACTTGTCATATTCATCGCCAATCCAGCATGGGTGTTAGCTGCCAGTCTGACCTCGAAATTTAGTAACACTAGTCTGCCTTAGAGTTTGGCTACCCGTCTAAAATCCGTAAAGCTTAACATTAGTCTGGTCTGATCCATCATTAGTCGTCAGTCTAGCTTGAAGGATAACCTTTGGTCCGACTTGAAGATGCACTGCTAGTCTGTTTGGTTTGAAGGATGATTTAGGCTTGGCTTAAAAGTTGGTTACTAATCTAGCTTGAAGATCAATTACTGATCCTGATTATAATGGAACGTATATCATCTAATGGGTCTATTCGGTCAAATCTTTCGACCCACTCCAATAACGACCGATCTGGCATATAATGTACAATAACTTATTTTTTAACTTTTATATTTTTAAAATTTTACGTTTTATTAATTATGAACACGGGATTGATATGAAGTGGAGCGTTGTTAGGATTTGCAAGTATAGCAGAACCGGGCTACTTTTAAAAGGACCCTTTAGCAAGTATTGGGTTGGGCCTAGATCAGGAAAATTATGATTACAAACAAGTATCCGGCCCAGAAAAGTGGATTCATTGGTCTTTCGATGGTGAGGCCAACCATTTAACTGGATTTCTAACAAGATATAATGAATCTTATTATTTTATTTCTTTCTTTACTATAAACTTTGGGGAAAAAATTAAAAGCCAAGATCCATAAAGTATGGAAGTCAGACTCGGACCAGGAACATTAAAGTGAAAGGTACCAATTATATTATCCATGCATGCTATAAAAAGGTTGATCTACAAGAAGCACGCATATCCTTATCCAATAATCATTCGATTCTCACTTTTAGGTTGTATCTCTCAAACGTCTCATTCCCAATCGACAGATGTTGGATTCTTTGTGGGCGATCGCATCGGACACAACATATGTCCGTAACCCAACAAATGTTCACGCGATGTTAAAATATAAATTTTTTAAAATAAATTTGACAATATTCAAATAAGAGAGATGAAAACGAATAACTGAAATTAGATTCATCTTGGGAGCGACAGACATGCCACGATACTTTCAAAATTAATTTTATGTCTTGCTCTGTGATCATGGCGTTAACGTGTAAATAAACAAGGAGCCGATTGTGTATTACATGTGCTAGCCTTTAAAATTTTCTGATTCTCGTTTAAAAACGACAAAGAAGCGGAAGCTCATCCACATGTTACGCGTGTCCACCGATGACGACAATGGGTGTGTACAGAGAAAAGCCCAAACTCCGACTTATTAGAAAAAACATAAGAAACAGAATTAAGAACAAGCTATTGTCCAGTGGTGTATAATTATCAACCATAAATAATCGTTGGAGTCGAGTTGATTCGAACGACAAAAGTTTAGAATATTTATTTAAGTAAGGTTCCTTTGAAACATTTGAATAGATGTAAACGTCCAAAGAATCCGTTAACCAAAAAATCGAAAGATGAACGAATTAATGTCCGAGCATTGAATCCAAGTAAGTCCAACAACGAAACCCAATAAATTAGGAAGAAAACAAACGTAAAACGTAGCATGTCATCTTCGATTTCATTATAATTATACACAGCAAACAGCAATATTCCTTAATCCTATGTAACATGTCCCCGAACTTCTATTTCCAAAAGTCGTCTTTTCTCCCAGGGTAGCCAGGCTAACCGCATTACAAATAGTATCAACTTGTTTTATTTTTCTAAATAATCCACAGATGAAACGAATTTGCTTAGTTTACAGTAACAAAATTAATAAGACATTGTTTAACAGTAAATGTTGTTGTTTTATTAACTATAGTAGTAACCAAAGCAAGTCTCTTTATGACATTAAAACATATGGAGATTTTTTTGTCAGAAAATGTATGGAGTTTGCACTTCACGAATAGAGCAAACATCATCGAGAGAGTTTCGTTGTAAACAAAACATGATAGGCACAAAATGTATACAAAGTCAAGGAAGTCAGAGTTCAAGCTCTACCCTATATAATCTTGTCATACAAATTCACCTTAAAAAACCATGATAGTACCAAGTCACTTTGATCTATTACCAGGTGCAACAACGAAGACAAGCTGTTGTAAGTGAGTCTAAAAGTAGCTGGAGTATAGTTCCCAAGTCTACAATTAATTAATTACCCGAGTAACAAAAAAGTTAAATCCGATTTTATTTTAACTGAATATCAATAAGTTTTGTTTGGCATGTCTTTACAACTAGGGTTTAGACACTGAAGAGGACTTCCTTACCCTCTTAGCAGAGGAAAAAATTCTAAATGAGAACAATCGAATTTTGGCTATTTTGGTAAAATATAGTTAAAATTCTTGTCAGTAACATCAATTTCAGACAAATAGAACACTTCCTTGTAGGAATGTCTACTCCATTTATAAAAACTGTACGTAATTATGCAAAAAAATAAAATCGAATACGACTTAAATAAAATTCTTGTTCCGATTTTATTTGATGTTTCCAACATATGAGAAGTTTTGGATTAACAGCCGAGAAGGGCGAGGCAACACGTTGTGGACCAAGCAATGGATTGTCGAAATTCACATGCCCTCACATGAGCTTAAGAGGACGCGGGACACGAGTCCCTTGGATCGACAGTCCAAATCATTTTGAGATTCTCCCGTCGGAATAATTCGATATTTAGATATTTAATGTTTCAGTAATCAATTTAAAATATAACGTTTTCATGCGTATTTTCAAATTGCAAAATAATTAATGAGTAGATTTTAAAGAATACACTTTCTGAAATTTCAGATTTAATATACAACTTGCTTCCAACGTTTTAGTGAGTTTCACGCTTATAACCTCATACCAAGAATATGTATCTTAGTGTGAGCTAATATCTTATAATAGGAGGTATGGTTACATACTTTGGTAGATAGTTTTCCTCTATTCGCTCACCTTCTGAGGGAAAAATTAAGATGAGTTATAAATAATAAAATATAGGATAAATTATCTTTAATTCCTTACCTAATGTCTTTATTTGTGGTAAATTTTATTTTTTCAAATTTTGATTTAGAATATTTATTCTTTACCAAAATATTAATCTGAAGTTTCTGAATTCTGATGGTAGAAACAGATATTATTCTCATATATTCGAGTTTAGATTCAACATTAGAAATCTTAAACTAATATTTTGCTAAATAATAGAGACCTCAAAAATAATTCCGTTAAGTCAAGAATCTTATAACAAATGAAAAACATAAATTATGAACCTAAAAATAATTTACCTTTAAATATATTTCACCTCCTAAAAAGATATGCAATCCAATATTTATGATTTATCCTTTGCGGTTACCCGTCCCGAGATGGTGACCAATGTGTCCACCGAACTAAATGTTATACCGCACTCGGAACTTGGAAAAAACCAAGAAGGCATATGGAAGAGAAGTAATGTTTGTTGCACATGGACCCGAAAGGAAATGGTCCCGGAAATCCGTATATGCATTTGTGCAGATTATAAACACAAGCTTCCGCTGTCAGCTTCCAGATTTCAATTTATGCGCCGATTGTTACTTGGAAAGTCTCTCTGTAAGTATATGGTTACCCGCATTTTTATATACTTAAGATTAAAAAAAGTAAGCGACCGAAGTTTTTAAGTTTTACATAGTGTCACATCTGAACTTCAATATAAATTTCATATTATAGTTCAAATAGTAAGATTTCACATTTTCTGAATTCAAATATCACAAAGTCAAGGATATTCTAAATATTGAAGTCAAAAAGATATAGCTGAAGGATGCATATTATACGGGTGCGTAACAAGATTCAGGGAATCAGCAAAAAATATGTATATAATAAAAAATTTCTTTAAAAAAAATCAGCCAAAAAATGGAAAAGGAGGCAACAAATATCCTGTACCAATCAGTTGTTGTGAAATTTTATATATAGTTAAAAAATTATCTGACCAATACAATATTATGAAAAAGTAAATATCTCTGATGGTGGTCCAGATAATGGTTAATGGTTTGTAGATATTTATAAACTTAAAGGCGCTGTTGGCTGATCTATGTGGGTCACGATTCGGTTCTAATCTCCGCGATTGGCTCACCTGTGTTTGCCCTCCTTTTATTCCGCCTTTTATTTCAAAAAAGTGATAATGTTTACTATTAAGAAAATGATACAATAATTTTTAGGACCGAGCAACATTTGTTGGAAAATTTGGTGGAATAAAAATATATGATTGATTTGAGTCG